>CAIGRH010190541.1:0-16047 GCA_903798295.1 Fraxinus nigra
TATCACCTTCTAGTTAGTTTCATGGCCATCATAGTCTAGAACATTCCGGATTAGCTTCAAAACACCATTGTTCTAGATAATTCCGCCATCTTTGACATAAAACGAGCGGTTCGTGACATTCTCCCCCGCCTAATTGGGCGACGTCCTCGTCGTCGTGTGGTACTTCAGTTTGTCTTCGAACTGCCACAAGTCTTCTTGTGCCTCCCAATTTGCTTTAGACTCGGGCAATCCTTTCCATTTGATTAAGTATTGTTTGCAAGGAGGTACTCCAAGCCTTCGAACCACGCGTTCTGCCAAAATCTCATCAACCTCCTTATCAAAGGACTTAGTCACAATCGGGGGTGCCCGTTGTGACTCACTCCGGCTAGGGTCTTCCATGTCTTCATGGAATGGCTTCAACATACTTACATGAAAGACCGGATGAATCTTCAAAGTGCTAGGTAGGTCAAGGCGATAGGAGACGTTGCCAACCTTAGCGACTACCGGGAACGGCCCTTCATACCTCCGCACCAAGCCTTTGTGAACACTTCGGTATGCTTTGAACTGTTGAGGCAATATTTTCACAAGGACTTAGGTCACCAACCTTGAACTCCAATGACCGTCTCTTTTTGTCCGCCCACTTTTTCATGAGTCTTCGTGCCTTGTCCACGCAAAAACAGGCTAAGTCGACATGCTCCTCCCAAGACTTAGCTATTTTATAGGCTCCAGGACTTTTCCCTCCTTTAGAAGTGGACAGAGTGTGGGGCGTTAATGGTTGTTGCCCGATTGCCAACTCGAATGGACTCCGCCCCGTAGCCTTCTTGAAACTAATCCGGAATGTTCTAGACTATGATAGTCATGAAACTAACTACAAGGTGATGAAGAAATCTAGAGAACTGACAAGCCTTATGTTTATAGATTATTCTAGATCATCCTAGTTGATTCTTTGTAAATATCTTATTATGGATAGTTGTAGAGAATTCTAAAGACGCAACGTAGACCATTGGATCAAATTGATCCTAGCCATCCATTAAGAATGGCTTTACCTATAAATAGGTTGATATGTTCATTCATTTGCTAAGAGAGTGAAATTGTAGAGTTATAAGCATTGTGAAGCTTCTTTGTTCAAGCTTTCACATAAACACTTGTGTTCCTCCTTTAAATTCGTAAGTGTTCTACTTGGTGCCTTCCTAAGACCTCAACACTAGTTGGGAGGCTGACTTGGTATAAAAACCGTAGGTACGGAAGTTAAAGACACTAAGTGTCGCACGGTGCTTGGAGAAAACAACAAGTCCGTGACAAGACGCCCCCTTGATATGCCTTGGGAAGACGCGAAAGCTTTCAAATCATTGGCACAAAACTCAAGGCTGTCTATTTAGAAGTCATCATCCCTTAACTTTAGAGATTAACGTTGCAACAACTCTCCCCAGAGTTGCCAATTCATATTGCTTCGGTCGCAACAGCCGCGTGTTGTAATAGCTCTCCTAAGAGTTGTCGACACATATCACTTCGGTTAGAGCAGGATCTCATGTTTGCAACAACTCTCCCCAGAGTTGCCAACTCATATTGCTTGGTCGCAACAGTTGTGCGTTGCAACAACTCTCCTAAGAGTTGCCAACACATATCACTTCGGCCAAAACAGGATCTCATATTGCAACAACTCTTCCATAGTTACTAACTCATATCGCTTCGGCCGCAACAGCTGCCCGTTGCAACAGCTCTCCTAAGAGTTGCCAACATATATCACTTCTGCCAAGGCAGAATATCATGTTGCAACAACTCCCCCTAGAGTTGATAACTTATATTGCTTCAGTCGCAACAGCTCTCTTAAAAGTTGCCAATACATATCACTTCGGCCAGAGCAGGATCTCATGTTGCAACAACTCTCTCAGAGTTGTCAACTCATATCGCTTCGACCTTAACAGCTGCACGTTGCAACATCTCTCCTAAGGGTTGCCAACGCATATCACTTCGATCAGGGCAGAATCTCATGTTGCAATAACTCCCCATAGAGTTGCTAACCAATATCGCTTCGGATGCTTCGTAGCCTTACCAATCCTATCGCTGCTTGGCAACATCACCCACCCCCATACTTCCTCCCATACGCTCCTACTCTACACTTTAAAAGTCCTTGTACTATATAAATATCCATACATGGACTTGCAAGACTATTGTTACGGGTCGGTGTCAGACCCGCCACCTCACCCGCCAGGTGTCAGTAGGTGTGGTCCGCACTCTACCACGTGGCGACCGAGGCGATTGCACATGGAACGGGCTGATTGCATATGTCGAAGCGATACATGAGAACGAACTGAATAAATGCCCAGCAAAGGAACTAAACTCATCTGCAATGCACCACGAATGCAAAGGCCCGTACTCCGCTTCTACGACTCCACTCATGCATCGCCTTATCCCAACGAAGATCTCTTATACAAAGATCTTCCCAAAGTCAAATCACCGACTGATGGGATGTGTGGCAGGACCCAAACAGTCAAATCAGTCAGAGACATTCAATACTAGCCAACATATGGAAAGACGATTGACACCTAGGATAGGACGAGCCTTGATGATCTAATAACACGTGTCTCCCCATTCGACAGCCCTCATCTTTCCATCATTGGTATAAATACACCCTACTTATGTCTGGAGAAGATGTGTGGAATCCGATTATCCTTAACAAAGATAGCAAACTCAAGTAACATTTCTCTCCCCCATATATTAGCACTTTACCATTATACGTTTCTATCAACCATTTTCTTGGCGAGTCTTCCACCGCTGGTGAACTATTTTTCGGTTGAAACAAAAACTGACTTGACCATCGGAGTGCTCGCGATCGCTCCCAACCCCTTCGAGAAAGTCCACTAGTGACTGACGCCGTGCTACGTGTGCAGGAAAGAGCTGACTTGAAGACATCTTCTGTTAGCCACGCCGGAGCCATTTTTCGAGATCAACAAAACTTATGCAGAATATTATGAAGTTCAAAATTTAAAATTCTAAACACTTTAGATTTATATCAGTTTGTTAGATGTATATAAACATGAAATTATCTCAACATGAGACATGTCCAAAGACATATATTCAGATGTTTAACTAATGACCAGTAAAAAAAGTTGCACATAAAGAAACAAATTATTTTCTAGTACAAATTACTCTAGGGGAGCTTCAGTAGATTTTGCTTTAATATTTAAACTTTACTTATGGGAAGACATAATAACACAACAATATTTGATAGTAACTTGAAGTTTTGTGCAGAATATAAAAAAGTACCCCATCATTGAATGAAAATTGTTTTAATGTTAAAAGCATTATTCTCCCAATGAATCTAGCACACAAAGAATGACAACGCCTATGTCATTCAGTAAGAAAATGGGAGAATGTAATTGGAAAATCATGTTTTCCGCCAAGCCTTCTGTCATTTGGGCCACTTCCAATGTAACAATCAGCGTATCAATGAAAAAAGGCTATCCCATATAAAGTAAGCACTAAAAATAGCTAAACACATATTTTATCTACGGTAAGAGACTAACGTAATTCAAATGAAATTACTTTTCTAGTTCACAAACTTTAAAGGATGAAACTGTACCTGATGAATAATCTCCGAAGTCAGTTTGAATGTAACTCAGTTAGACTGGAAATACAACAAATATAGACATGATAACTAGGTTGCATGTTGAAAAAATGAAGCACAAGTAATCAAATCTCTAAGACATTATTAGACTTCGCAGACGGAGAAAAGCGAACTTCAAAATAACCTGGGAGTTGTTTGGTGATGATCAATTGTTTCTAGATTGAATATTAATAAATCACTACATGGTTAGTTACGGGTTCGATGGGCCTACCACCCAAATTGAACCAACCCATTTCAAAAGAACAAAACTAAAAATTATGTGAGAATCTGATTTGGATTGATTTGCATGGGTATACCCATAATTCTAATTGATTTAGTTAATACCCAACTAAAACAACATGAAAACCCGGTGGTTATTGACCAACTTATAGGGAAAATGTAGCATTTAATGCATGAATTGACAAATTTTGGACATTTTTGCAAATGATCGTGTGAAAATGGACATTTATTGTAAATTCCACATACGAATTTATACTTTCTTTTCTTCGATGATGATGATAGATTGTTACAAAATCTGTTGATGGTTAAAAATGCAGAGGAACTACAAAATCTGATCTTAATTCAACATAAATGAGACTAATATCTTCTGAGAGTAAACAAATAAACACCAAATACTTCTTTGTACAAATGAGAAGACATGTGAAGAGCCAAGAAAGAAATCACCGAGCTATCTCAATGGGAAAAATCATGTTTGTTTGATATAAATCAATGGTTATTTTGCATTATCTCGGGTCCTTGTTATGCTTTACAAATAATTTTAGCAGGAAACTAAACAAATTATAATTATAATTTCGTACTTCTATTCTCAAGTCTCTAACTAATCATAATTTCAATAAGGAAAATTTCCTCCACCAAAGAACAAAACTTGTCCTATGAGAAGTTTCATGACCATAGAACAAAAACAAAAACAATACTTCTTGAATTTACAAATAGTATTTGCTTGCAATGTCAGTACTAATTAATATCTAGAAATAGTTTTTCAAAAATTACAAGAAATTGACACCCATTAATTAATCGTTCAAATACATATGAAAAAAATGCAAAATCCACATGTAATACATCAAAACAACCCATTTTCCTCAATTTTAGTCTCCATTTACAAAAAGGGAAAACTAGCAACACACATAAATATAATGAAAATTAGATTTTGAACAATCTGTGATTGAACTCAAAAACATATGATAAATACATCCACACATAAATATATGCATATACATAGAAAATCGCAATAATAAAAACAAAATTGAATATTAAGCAAAGTAATAATCAGTACACATTCCTAGTGATGGAAAAAAAAAAATCCGCCCCGCCCCGCCAAAAAAGGCATACTTCATATGTCGAGCCTCTTCACAGTAACAATCACAAGACACTGAAGGACATCACCTTATAGGAGGGTCTTCACAGTTATAAAAAAAAAAAAAAAAAAAGACAGGTTTGACATCAAATTTTAATCCCGTCATTTCAAACAAATATCCAAACCAGCTGCCCACCCAATTCCCAGTTCTTTTGATCAAACAACGGTCTATAATTCCAATAAAGAATTCACAAGGCTCTCTAGGAGCTTACAATTTAAGTTACAGTAAACAATCTAGTTAAATTGACAAATATGAGATTAAACACTTGTTTGGCATGATTTTTGAAAAGTCAAAAGAAGTTTTTGAGACCTAAAAGCAACTTTTGGATCCATTTCGCCAATTATATGGAAGCGTTTTTGCCAGTTAGAGGAGGTCTTAACTACAAACGAATAGGACAAGTTGCAACTTCCAAAAATGGTAATATTTGATTAATCTCATATAATCTAGGCCAAGCTTTCTCTAAAGACAACCCCAAAGCCTTTGATTTCTCTACACTAGCTTTTAACAACTCTGGAGCAGATATCAAGTTTTAATTTCCTTAATCCATTTCACCTAATTGAATCATAAAATCAACTCAACTCAACTCCACTCCTAATCCACAAAACTTTTAACAAACACCATGTAGGCAAAAGACAATCTTTTAAATCAGTTGTTCTTAATTTTGGAAGAATGTTTATAAAGAATATAGACATCAATCCCATTTCTTATAAAGAATCACTTCCATTTCTTCATTCACCAAATCCTAACCAAAAAAATGCAGCCCTTTTCTATGTTGTGACCGTGTTAGAGAGAGAAGAAAAACTTACACAGAATATGAATGAAATACAGTGAGCACAATGATGAAAATGGGGGTCTTTGCAGGGAGCGAGACAGGTTAAATGCTAGAATGTGATAACTACAAACAAATTCTCAATTTAGGAGTACAAGCTAATTTCAAACTCTAATTACAACTTTACCAATTCATTTACATTTTATACATGGCTAATGAACAAAGATTATGCCACTTTTTCTAATGCTAATTTTTGCAATGATAAACAAATTTCCTAATATATAATTTGTAGATGATTTAGATACATAATCAACTTCACGAAAACAATTATTCATTACTTCAACAAACAATTTTTTAGAAGAATATCATAATAATGACCCAAACAGTTCAATAGTAGACAAGGTTCACTCAAAATACATACAAATTAATCCAGAATCATTAGAAAATTGTCCATAAAAATGGATATCATACCACTGATACACAAGATTTCATCGACACCCCTTGATTTCAACTCGTCAGCCTTTTCGATAAACTCAGGCACATGCTTCATGCTGCAAAACCCACCCAAACCATATTTAAAAAATGCACAAAACTAAAACCCAAGCACTTGTATAATCCGCCCAAATTGACCCAATCAAAAACAAATACTTCAAAAATAAAATATAAAAAATTGCCGAGTCATTTGGCTAGCGAGCTGCCGATGAGTACATATCGAAAATAACCTACAAGTGGGAGTGAAAGCACCAAGAACGGCAAAATGAAGCAAATAGTGTACTTCATTGCCCCACAATAGAATGGATGGTTCAGAATCCTAACCTACGATTGCACGACTTCTTGATCACAATTGCCGAAGAATTATATTACTAAAAATTTTCACCTCTAGTACCCTGCATCCTCCGTCGCTACGGGCAAAACCAGTCCCCTTCTCCAGCAAAACACGACCTGTGGCAGCGATAATGAAGAGGAAAAAAATTTCTGTGATTTTACAACGTAATGTTGCGCTTGAAATGAAGAAAATGGGTGAAATGAGTTGAGTTTCAAAAGAGGATTCGAGTGAGATTTTAACGGGCCCAACCCAATTTTACTTTTAAACTGACCTGACCCATGAGTGAGGAATTTAATAATGTTAATAAGGGTATTTTGATCTAAATTATTGCAAAATGGACATTGAAAAATTTTAGGACATTTTATATTTCCACAACATTTTCTTACAGATACACCACATTTTAATTGTATTATTGATCCCTAATCTTTATTTAATGTTACATTTATGTTGTTAACTTTTTTTCATCACGTTCTTATCATCGATCTTTCATTAATTAACCAATGTTGTCTTTAATAACGAAATTTATCCAAAAAATTTATTATTGTGCTTTAAAACAATGGACAAGTGTTTAATCATAATTTTGATATTTTTTTGCTTATTAAATACATGAAGATAAATAGTTTTTTTTGTTCCCTCTTAACGAAATTCCTGACAGAAATCATTATCAAAGACAAGATATACTAATTAATGAAAGATTCGTGATAAAAATACAATGAAAAAAACTTAGGGATATAAGTGTGATAAGGACCAAAGGTAATAAACAATTTATGCAATTAAAATGTGGTACAATTATAAGAAAATATAGTGTGAAATTGTGAATATTAGCCTTTTGCAAATGGCAATGTGAAAGTAGACCTTTATTTTAATTTTCACTTAATTTTAATGAGTATTTTTTACTGGTAAGATACTCATGTGACTTTTCAAAACCCCTTATTTTGGGAGATCTTTGTAAGTTGCCCATTTCAAAACCCCTCTTTCAGCTCTCTCGCTCACACAATCAGACTCCAAGGCAAACGTGAAACGTCCCGACCGCCGTCGTGCTCTATTTCATCTACTCCCAACGTCTTCTTCGCCACCGCCGCCGGCATAGGGTAAGTAATTTACTTTCTTGTCTTCAGGATTTGGGTTTCAAATAAGAACATGGGCTGTAAATCCTGAAATCCAAACCTAACATTTCATTCCCTCTCTCGCTCGACAGACGACGGCTCTCTGCGACTCTCACTCTGGGTCTGTGCACCATCAGCAGAAGAAGGTATAAGTGCTGATTTGATTTTATACGAATTAGTAAAAATTAGTATTTGGTTGTACATTTCTGTTTGGCAGAAAACACTTGAGAGAAATATACTGTAAATTAAGAATGGATAGTAATTTATTATGTGTTCATTTGATGGGATTTGTTATGTTTTAAAGTATAATAATTGAAGATATGCAAGAAATTCTAATCCAAACGGCAAACAGCATGAATTTGTGGTGAAATGCAAATGCATTTCTGACATATTTGGTGTGGTAGTTATGATCTTAATCGAGGACTTCTTTTATTGAGTTGGTGTGGTAGTTATGGTCAGGGGCTCTTGATTTTAGGACACTTTTGGTGGTTTTGATGGAATTTGGTGGTACCACAGGTGGGGTTCTTTGATTTAGTTTTTTATTAACTATGTGAATTTTAGGACATATAATCAGGTAAAGTGAAGTGGTTTTGATCTTCTTACTAATTTCATGATTTTTTAGAAGGAAAGAGTTTTGAATATTCATATCTTCTGCTTGGTCTCTGTAAAATCATGTTGATATTCTGTCTTCCCATGTTATTCATCATTATCTATATGTTTAATTTTTTTCTCTTGATTGGGATTTTTCATTGTTAATTGAGTAATTAATCAAATAATTGAACAATTGTCTGTCTATAATATATTACTGATTAATTAACAAGCTATAAATTTTATGATATTGGTGTTACCTTCCTTGAACTTCTGTCATTCAAGTATTTATGTAGATGATTTAACATCGTTTCTAACTTATGATCTTTCTTCATATTAAACTTGCCTTGCCTCTTCCATATGTTCTCCTTGTAGTATTTGTGGTTTAGATTTCTCTGCATCTCCAAGTTAATTGCCCCCCCGTAGTTATTGGATGACAGTTTACTCGTCATTTTAATTTTCTTGTTCTGACAGCAATATAAATATATAATTAGCATATTTAGAAAATTAGAATTAGTGTACATTCAGGATTAGTTGGCATATTTAGAAATACCAATTGCTGTCTTGCTGAGTTGCACATTTAGGATTAATGTGCAACATGGATTTCTTATTCATGTTTAATTCGGCTGTTAAATGTTTTTCATCTTTCCTTTATTGTTTATTTGAATTGGCCATTACATATCTTTCGGTACTATCATGCCATCATGTCTGGAATTTTATTTGGTTTATGGCATTGAGTTGTTTCTAAGTATGGTTATTAGAAATATTCCACTCTATAATTGTGGTATAGCATAGCTGCTAGTCTATACTGCAATTATAGAGTGGAATATCATGTTTTTTCGATGTACACTAACTGTGTGAACTTTCCACAGAGGAATTGGAAAGGAAAATCTTTTTATCAGTAGCCTCACTATGGTTCATTAAGTAGAAGATTCGGTTCATATTATATGATTCCTCTATGTAATATGTCTACCTTGTGCATTTGGATTTAAACAGAACCAAGACATTTTTTTTTTCTAATTATATTTTAGGTCTAGAACCCAGTGCTTAGATTCTTCCAAGGAAATGCACTAATTCTAGTCTATAACGGTAACTTGATTTAGAGGTAACAGTGTATGCTGCATGGCTTCCATTTCATTTTAAAAGGTACAGTCCAAGAAGCTGCAATCTACTTCCATCAATAAATCAATGCCCTAAATTGAACTTGTTGCCTTGTTGGCAAATTAATAAATTGTTGTTACATAGTCGGCTTAATAAATTATTTTGGATTATCGTTGTAGTAATGGATAATTGATGAATTTCTTTTTGTTTGCGGTTTGTAAGAATTTGCTGAGAAGATAGATATAGATTATATTGTATATGAATTTTATGTTTCGAACCTACATGGAATAATTTTGAATGAGATGAATTTGACTTTAATGTCATATATACATTTACTATGTCGACTGCTGTAAATTTCAGCCCCAGCGTCCTAAATTCCTGGATTCACCCCGATGACGGCAACAGCTCAATCATTCAATGGCAATCTGAAGGTTCTCTACTTTCTTCGATTTTTCATTTTTGTCTTCTCATTGCCTACTTTTAGCTAATTTCTACTTATTTTTTAGCTTAATTTTTAGTATTTTTTACCGTTATTCTAATGAGTGTAATATGATATTGACGCAGTGTTATGCTTGATTGAATTGTTTTTCGTCAAATGTAATTAAAAAATTTGTATTTCAAATTGTGCTCATTGTGTGTTTAATTTGTTGTTACCATTTGAGGGAACGAATTTCCACTTCTATAGTGGAGTCAAAAACACAAGTAGCCATAACAAATTTATGGCCGTTTTTTTTTTCTTTTAGCTGATTATTATTAATTTCAGTAGTAGTCAAAATCAGGGCTAATCAAAATGGGGGGCAATTCAACAATGAAAAAATTAATAATAAATCTGGTGATTGATTTGTGGATGTCCTGTTTCCGGCTAGCACACATGCTGACTATTATATATGTAGTGAAATCACTTCATGTAGTGTATGTCAGCAACCATATTAAGGTACATTTGGTATGCAGTAAGCATATGTCTGGAGAGTGCAAAATTCGAAATGATTTTAACTTTATTCTCTCTATTTTCAATGTTATTTTCTAGTGCTGTCCAGGCATTCCATTCTACTGAATATTGATAGGAACCTGATCTGAAGAGGCTGAATTGCTCACTGAAGGAATGATAAACACAGTAGAACTCAAATTCTGGAAAGTGAGAACTGAAAATTGAATTGCTATTTTATTGAATTAAACGTAATAGACACAGAACAACCCAGAGCATTCGAGAGGCTCGGTCTCTCCTACTTGACAAACAAGTCACGACTAATCCCCCTTTCCCAGCCCCCTTTTCCTCTCTATTTATTTGCATTTCCTACTACAAGATTATTACACTTTTACCCTGCTAACTAACTAACTATTGAACCTTCTAGACTAACAATTGACGTGTCAGTAACAATTTGAACTGTATTGGAACCTATCATTACCCGTCGCCTCAAAATCCACCTTGTCCTCAAGGTGGAAGTGTGGGTCAACTTCAAAATTCAGAATTTTCATTTAGCTGGACCATTTTTGGGGTAAACTTACTGCAGCTATTAGCATATGTAGCCAATCGTCCATCTATCAGTAAAATTTTACCCATATAAACTCCATAACCAGTTGCATTGAAAATTTTTCCGTTCTTGGTTGGGCTGTAAATCATTGTGGAGTGCTTAATGAGCTCATTTTTGTCTTCTTTCCTTTGGGCCAATTTCAAAAGTTGGCCCAAACTTTGAGGCTGTAACAAAAGATCAATATCGATGCATATATTGATCTTTCCTCCCCTTCTATACTTGGTAGCCCCTGACTGATTATTGTCTTGTTCATAGGTCCCCAAACTGGTTTGTGAGTTCTTCCTTGAGGCCCCTTAATAATGACAGCGGATTCATCAGTCTGGTCACTGCGGTCTCTGGCTATGCGCTTGAGGTGAATACCAAAAATTAATCCCATGAGAAAGTCAGTGGTGATGTTCACGTTATCTTCCTCTTTTCTACCAAAATAGTTNAGGCTGTAACAAAAGATCAATATCGATGCATATATTGATCTTTCCTCCCCTTCTATACTTGGTAGCCCCTGACTGATTATTGTCTTGTTCATAGGTCCCCAAACTGGTTTGTGAGTTCTTCCTTGAGGCCCCTTAATAATGACAGCGGATTCATCAGTCTGGTCACTGCGGTCTCTGGCTATGCGCTTGAGGTGAATACCAAAAATTAATCCCATGAGAAAGTCAGTGGTGATGTTCACGTTATCTTCCTCTTTTCTACCAAAATAGTTATTGACCACCAAACCCGGAAGCCCCTTATTTATATTGTAATACTTGATTGGATTCTTCTCCTGCCACCGATGGTATAATCGTCTCCCTTGCAGCCAAGGCATCATTGCCCCTGAAATATTGCAAAGTGGGTCGGAACCTTCATGCTTTGATGTAAAACAATTGCCAAAGAAGTTGTGCTCTTGGGATAGCCAGAATCTGCCGATCCGTAGGTCCTTCACATTGTTACGTGACTGGGCTGAAATTTTGTCTGGGGATGGAGAGGGGTTGTAATGTGACTGGAAGGGAAGAGTAGAATTGGCTTGGGTTGGTGTTAATAGGGGTTTACCTTTTAATGGGCTAGGTTTACTTCTATTTGGGCTGAAATTCAGTTGGGCCTGTTTCACTATCTCATGTTGCTCATCAACTCTTTGTGTCAACTCTAAATCAGAGCCCAAACCCACTAACTTCCCCACGTTCTCTACTTTCATCTTTTCTACTTGCAGCCCATTATCAAATTCCTCCAAACCTCCCACCACTTTACGTGATGATGAAACAGATGACTGGGATTGCCGATGTCCTTCTTTCACGGCATGCCCATGCCTCATCCTCATCTGATTCATGGAACCCTGTATGCCTGGTGTTGGAATCTTAGATTTCCGCATGTGATGTTCCTCGAATCCATCGGTGACTTCAAAAATCGTCGGCTCCGGTGAGTTTTCTGCAGCCTCTCCTTCCTTACTCTCCCTTTCCGGCTCAGCCACATATTTATTTCTTCTCCTGGTTCGGCCAATTCACAGAAATCAGTCTCGCCTCCACCTTTTCTCCTCAATCAGTCCATTCAAGGATTTCTCTTGATTGCTCTTTTCCTGCACCCACGATTCCCCAACAACTTCTTCCACAACCTGCTTCGATTTCTTTGCTCGTCGCATTTTTGCTATCATGGAGTCGAACTTCTCCATTATGTCAGACATCGCATTTTTAATTTCTGATTTCAGATCGTCTTGTACCTCTAGCACTGGAATTTCTTCCACCATGGAGACCTTCTTGCCAAATCGATCCCGCAACAAACACTTCAATTCATCCCAAGTTCGAATCGGCCGACGGCTTTCAATCCATAAAAACCACTGCCAAGCTTCACCGCACCAACATGCCGTAGCTGCTTCCACTTTTTCCCTCTCTGATTCCTTGCGAAAATTTCATTTACTTTCCCTAGCCACCAATTTGGATCGCCATCATAGAATATTGATATGTCTAGTCTACCTACCGAATCCAATCCATAACCCCTTGCCATTGCCCTCAGATCGATGCTCTGATACCAATTTGATAAGATCCTCAGTTTCTGCTGCTCCTGCAAAGGCTTCTCTCTCTCCTGGACTGCTGAATATCTGATATCATGGACCTGTGGATCTGCTATTGAAAGAGTAGTTAGGCAACAGATGTTGTAATTGGAATATTTGTAGATCTGAAGCTGTAGATTTATGGAATATAATCTCTGTACTGAATTGTAGACTGGAATGAATGTATATTAATTGTGTAAATGAAACAGAAATTGAAAGAACAATTCCAAGCATTCGAGAGGTTGGATCTCTCCTAATTGGATAAACCAATACTCAATATTTTTCCCCCCCTTTACCTGTTATTCTCCCCTTCTATTTATAAGTAATCCCTTACTATAGCCTCTTACAATTTTATCCCTCCTACTAACTAATTGGTGAACATTCTGGAACCTATCTTTATTGGGCACTATCAAATATGCTGTGACATTTACACCCATAGCAGGCTAATTGCGCTGCAAATATGCATCCATTTATAAGCTTAGGTTACCTGGAGCTGGGGATATTTGATAAGAGAAAATTTTGTTTCATTTTTTTCTTCAGAAGGAACAATTTTATTTTGGAATAGGGATGTGATTGGTCTTTTGTTTCATTAGCTCTTTTTTTGGTCAAAATGTTAATTAGGCATCCAGCAATTCTGCAGTTTCTTGTAGATAATAATACTTTTGCTTCTGCATATATGTTAGCAAGAACATCTCTCCTACACAACTGCAATACCTTTTGCAGCAGTTTTTCCATTTGTTGGGTGGCCTTAATATTAAAACCTACGCTGCACGGACATGGACATGGACACATGGGTGCTTGCCCAAGAGGTGTCTTTAAAGCAAATTAGGAATTTGAAAAATATAAATGGAACAAGAGGGCATGTGGGTTGTTGGATAAATATCTTTAAGTGTCCGATGAGTGTTGGAGTCCGCTTGTATGAGTGTATGTAAATCAAAAGTTAATAGTAGTTGAAAATATTGGAACTGCTTGGAAAAGTAATGAATGCGAATTCATTAGACTAAGGACCTTTAGAAGTGGCTTTATTTGGTATTAAGTTTAAGCCCTTTTATTGTTTATAATTATACAACTAAAATTATTTTCCTGTGATGTTGCGTGTGGATTTTGTCTTTATTTTTTAGCAATGTTAGTAAAACTAAACAAGCTCGGTTTTTAATACTATTTCACAGTTTTAGCAATGTTATTAAACTGTGAAATTATTCTATTTTAGCAATTTGGATTGCGTATAAATGGTTTTTAAGCAATTTTATTTAAACTTGAATTCTTCATCTTCACACCAGTAGTGACTTCTACATCCTTTCATGAGAAATCTTTTGAGACAGTGGACTCTGAGGTGATATATTTTTCATTCTCTCTTCGGATTTTTGAAAAGGAATATAGTTTGGTTCCTGCCTCTTGAGCTTAACCGGTTATACAGTAGAGGGGAAGGAAAATGAAGGGGCAAAGAAAGTGAATAGGGGGGAAGAGAAGGGAGGGTGGCATAAACACGAGAGAATGGATTATGTGTGGCTGAGATTTATTTTCAATTAAACATGATGGCATTGGTAATGACTTATAATTATGTGGTACTGGGATGAGAGAAAAATGAAGGTTCTTGATGTGAAAACACCGGAAAATCAAAGATTGAGAATTGTATATTTTTATTTGTTTTTAAAATTAAAAAAGTAAAAATTTATGTGTATATTGTTGTTTTAAATATAAATTAACATCATAACTCATTATTAAGGGCATGTTTGTCTCCCATTTTGGGAGAAGAAATAGAGTTTTGAATAGTATTTTTTGGAGAATGCGTGGTTGAAAGGTAAATTAATTTTATTGATTTGTGTGTAGAATATTTTATTGAGTGAATATGTGGTGGAGATTGTTTACTGTAGCAAACGATGTTTGATAAAATGGATAACAAACATGGGCTAAGTTACCTTATTTTATAAATTATTAGAGTATATAAATATATATTTAATTAATTATTTTTTTACCTATGGTTCGACCATGATTGAACCCTTTTGACCGTTAACCCTTTACTTTGTCCAGTTTAATGACTGGTTTTTTTTAGTGTCATTCTGAAGCTCATGCTATACCCTTAAATGATTGCTGAGCAGAATATATTTATCAATCTTGCAGAAAGCAGTTGCTGGACTGAGACGAATTAATTTGGAAGGCTTGAAATGGAGAGTGTTTGATGCAAAAGGACAGGTTTAAAAACACCTCTACCTGGAAGTCTTGATGAACGTGGACCACTATACTGTATTTACTAGTCGTGAACATTTTGTGAATGACTTGATTTACTCTTTCATTAGGTCCTCGGGAGGCTAGCATCTCAAATATCAACTGTGGTTCAGGGCAAGGATAAGCCTACATATACACCCAATCATGATGAAGGGGATATGTGCATTGTAATCAATGCAAAAGATGTATGTGTCACTGGGAGGAAACTAACCGATAAGTTCTACCGTTGGCATACTGGGTACTTGCCATTTTTTATTTTTCTTCCGTTGATTTAGTTTCATGATCTTGTCCGGGTGTTATTATGCTGTTTGAGTACTGATTTTGTGCTATATGAAATATTAAAGATTACGTAGATAGCTATGATTTTACTGTGCAAATTCTAGATTTCTGACACAGTAATTTTAATTATGGGAAATGTTATAAGACGATTAACCTTTGACTTCATAGGTATATTGGCCACCTTAAGGAAAGGAGTTTGAAAGACCAGATGGCCAAGGATCCTACTGAAGTAATTCGCAAAGCTGTGCTACGCATGCTTCCTAGAAACAAATTACGTGACGTGAGTTGGTACTTTTGAACACATTTTTCTTCTCCTATCAAAATAAATACTTAATGCTGTTAGTGTATGTCAGTAATAGTTTTTCTCTTCCCGTAACTATTGAATCACTGGTCACTGTATGGTGGTTGTTTTCGTGGGGGGAGCAAAAGATATTCGCCTTAAAGGTGGTTGAACATATGTGCTTATAAGTTTTAAGTGCCCCTAGACTCGTCTTAAGTCTAAACATGACTTTTTAAAAGGTAACTTTTATTTTTTATTTTATTGAATGGGGGTGGGGGAGTAGATATGTAACGACCCTGGTCCTACTTAACGGACTATCCGACCGTTAGATCGACGATGTACTGTCCTCACTGTACCAACA
>CAIGRH010190596.1:0-18842 GCA_903798295.1 Fraxinus nigra
TATTTAATTTGATGGAGATATGGGCTCGCCATATTTAACCGTTGATGGAGATGTATGAGCTTGTCATACTTAACCGTTAATGGGCTCGCTATATTTAACCGTTGATGGAGATGTATGAGCTTGTCATACTTAAGCAACAAATGTGAGCTCGTCACAATTAATAGTTTTCAAATGAGAGTTTTTATAGATCATAAATGGTGCATACACAGAACATGATCTTACTGGTAATACATATGGAGGTGCTCCACAATCAATGGGTGGAGCTGTACTCTCCCATCGAGATTCTCAATTGTGAAGGTCCCAGGTCTGACCTCAACTGTGATGCGATAAGGACGCCTACTCTTGGTTCTTTTGACGATAGAAATACCCTTTTGAGCACTAAATTGCCTCTCCGGAATGATTTGCGTTTAACCTTGCGATTGTAGTACCGTATCATCTTTCTCTCGTAGATAGCCAGCTTGACTTGTGAAGCCTCTCTTCTTTTATCAAGAAAGTCGAGCCCACAACGTTTTATCTCTTCGTTGGAAACCTCGTTGAATTGTAATCGTCGAGCCGACGATAAGCCTACTTCGATCGGGCTCATTGCCTTTGCCCTATAAGCCATGGAAAAAGGGGTTTCTCCAGTTGCTGTACGGCTTGTGGTGCTTATCGCCCATAGCACATGAGGGAGTTCATCCACCCAAGCCCCATTTGATTCGCCCAGCTTCTTTTCCAGGGAGGTGTTTTATTATCTTGTTGACCACCACAACTTGACCATTTGTCTAAGGGTGATGAAGGGAAGAGAAGTGTTTTTTGATACCCAATTCGTCACATAGATCTCGGAGCTTCTTGTTGTCGAACTGTATCCCATTGTCCATGACTATTGAGTAAGGAATTCTGAACCGACATGATGTTTTTCCATATGAATTTTGAAGCGTGCGCCTCAATGATTTTTGCTAAAGGTTCGGCCTCAACCCACTTAGTGAGTAATTGACGGTGACAATCGCGTAACTCGAACCCCCTTTTCCCTTTGGCATGGGTCATATTAGATCAACCTCCCACTTTCCAAAGGACCACAGATTGGATACCACTGTTAGTTCTTGCGATGGTTGTCTCTGGATGGAGGTGAAGCGTTGGCACTCGTTACATTTCTTAACAAATTAAAGGACATCCTTCTTTAGAGTTGGCCAATAGTGGCCCTACCTCAGTACACTGGTTGCCATATATTTCCCTGTGGATCTCTCTCATTACTTAATCTGCGTCGTCTCCTTCTGTGCATCTCAGGAGGGGCATTGAAAACCCTCTCTTATATAGGACTCATCTTTGAGCCTGTAATGGACAGCCTTACGTCTGAGTTTACAGGCTTCTTCTTTATTCTTTGGCAAGGTGTGGTTCTGGAGATATGCTATGATGGACCGCATTCATTGGGGAGTTTTTCCGATCCACATTGGTTGTGGAGGGCCTGGGGAGATATTTCACAGGTACAAATTTCAGAAACTCTGAATCTTTGCTGCTTGCCAACTTCGATAGAGCGTCTACGTGTAGGTTCTCAGCCCTTGGGACTTGGGTTAGTTCAAACTTGTCGAAGCAAGGAACCAATTCCATTACTTTCTTCAGGTAGGGAACCACGCCTTTGTCCTAGCTGCAAAGTTGCCTTTGACTTGGCTCACGATGAGTTGCGAATCACTTCAGACTGCTAAATTCTTCACTTGCATTTCCTTGGCTAACCTGAGACCCGCTAGGAGCACCTTGTATTCGGCGGCGTTGTTGGAATTTTTGAAACCAAATCGTACTATACAATTGAGCTGGGCTTTCTAACATCACTCATGCTCTCGAACCAGTTTCTCTAGTCTATCCATCTCCAAATAGTGTCCATATCGGAGGGTGTGTTGGTTCCATTTGGACATTGAGGTCTGTTGCCTCTGTGAACTTGACAACGAAATCTGCCACTGCTTACCTCTTTACTGCGGTCCGAGGTTGGTATGTGATGTCGAACTCACTCAATTCCATGGCCCATTTCATAAGTCTCCCAGATGCCTTCGATTTTTGGAGCACTTGTTTAAGGGAAAGGCTTGTCATGACTCGTATATTGTGGGCTTGGAAGTATGGTCTTAGTTTTCTTAAAGCAATCATGAGGGACAAAGAGAATTTTTTCGCGTCCGTGTAACAGGTCTCCGCTGGCAGGAGGGCTTTGCTAACATAGTACAAGGCAGATGTGCGTTACAATCCTCTCGCATAAGTACCGAGCTTACTGCATCGACATTCACGACCAAGTATAATAACAAGGTTTCTCCTTCCCTAGGCTTCGAAAGAAGGGGGGCTTGTCCCAGGTGCCTCTTCAGTCCTTGGAACGCCTCTTCACATTCTTCATTCCAATGAAACCTTTTTCCTCCCTTTAAGGCCTTGAAGAAAGGCAGACATCTATTAGTTGCTTTAGAGATGAACTGGTTTAGTGTCGTGAGGCGTCTTGTTAAGCATTGCACTTCTTTGGCTTACTAGGAAATTTCATGTTTAGCAAGGCTTTAATCTTCTCGGGGTTTGCCTCAATGCCTCGCTGGTTTACCATGTAGCCTAGGAATTTGCCTGAAGCGACTCCAAAGGCACATTTTAAAGGGTTCAGTTTCATGTGGTACTCCCTGAGGCCCATACCCTTGATGTTGTTCATGTTCCTCTTGGTTTGGGAGAGGTGGTTCAGGCCTATTTCTAGGCCTCGTAGGTCCAATCCTATCAAAGACATTGGAAGACCTTTGAGGCTCGTGTTCTTGGGGGTATTCTAGGGAAAAATTCTCTCCCATAGGGATGTCACCATCGGGGTGGCTCGTGACATAATTGGTAGAAGTGTCAACTCCTACCTCCTTTTCCACTGGGTCGTTGATTCCGTACATTTGTGGGTACGTTGTTGTGTCATTTTCTTCACCTTTCTGGTGAAAAGTCCTGTGTTGAGGTGCTTGGGGCCCCGCTTGCTGCTGCATCTGTATTAACAATTGTTGCATAGTAGCGTTTTGTTGGGCCATATTTCTCATGTTGGTTGCCATTTCCCCAACTTCCCGAGCTAAGCGTGTGGTTGTACCGCCTCTTCTATGACAATGGTGGGGGCGACACATGTTTACATTCGTATGGAGGACCTCCTCTTCAGAGGTGTGCTGCTGCCTGCTTCTACCGTGGGTTCCCTGGTGACTTGAACTCATTGAGTTTCCTAGATGGTCCTTTCACAATGGTTCTTTGTTCAAGAATCAAAACCTTTCTTCAAGGTTTTTCTCACCAATAGCTTTTACCATAAGGATGTACATGGTTATGGTATCAAAGATTCCTACAGATGGCGCCAATCTGTTGACCCCAAAAAATGGTCCCGTGACGTAGCTAACAGAAAATTAGAAAGTAACGTCTTTGTAAATCGAATCGCAATATGCACACTACTAATTATAATTGCTTTGTGCATAAAAAGGGGGGTCGACCGTTGAGTGTAGTAGAGAGAATCAAGGTTTACTTTGGATGTGTAAACTTGCATTATTCCTTAACATGTGGGGTGGGGTTTTTTTTATATAGAATCCTGGGTGATTGGTATCCGTCCGATGGTGGTAGATCCAACGACCCATGTTGGTATCAATCAGTCAATCAATCAATTGAGTTATTAATGTCAAGATCTCCATATCCTTACTGGCGTGCCATGGATTTGACTGCATAGGTATGTAGAGACGGCGTTGGCAGAGTGTTGTCTTGTCAATCATTTCATAAGGCCCGTTGTTGGTTGGCTAATCGCTTCACCGTAGATGAGTTCATATTGGGGGGCCCTGCGAAAGGGGATCGGACGAGCGACCCTTGGGTTGAGTTCGCCTCAACACCCTTAGAATCAGGTCGCCACATCTTTTTGCCATATGCGAATTGTCAGCTTGTCACGTGGCACATTTATTTTATGATTATTTATATGAGTAACACATATAATTCAGGCGTGACCGTAAAACTTTGCCCTAAATCCCTTCATATAGAGAAGGATTTTGAAATTAAATAAACTTTCCATCTAAACAAACTTGAAAATAAATGATAATATTGTCAAAATCAAATTACTATGTTTATCTAGATTATAATAATTTGATTTTGGCAATGCTATCTTTTATTTTCAAGTTTGTTTAAATAAGAAGTTTATTTAATTTCAAAGTCATCCTCTATATAAAGGGACCTAAGGCAATGTTTATAGACATAAAATTATTTCTCTTACCCTCATTTTTCCCTTTGGTCCCCTTTTTTCTTAGCCCCTGTTTGAAAGAAGAATAGAAATTTTAGAATAGTGATTGATGTGAGAATGTGTGGTGAAAAAGTGATGAATTTTTTTTGATATGTGTGTAATATTATTTTATTGGGAGAATGTGTGGTTGAAATGAAGAATGAGAATAAAAATGAGAATGAGAAAGAGAAATTAACGGGGGTTTATTGTTGTTTGAGTTTTTCAACATAATGAATATCGAAGATCCATCTTAAGATGACTAATCCAAACTATTATATATTGAATATATATGAATTTTTATTTTTTCTTGACACACACACCATTAATATTGTAAACTAATAATATGCAGTAATATATATATATATATATATATATATATATATATATATATAAAATTTTCAAAGAAAAATGTTTTTGTGTTTTTGACATAATTATTTTAGTGGGAGAATGTGTGGTTGAAATGAAGAATGAGAATGAGAAAGAGAAATTAATGGGTGTCAAACGGGAACTTATTATTCTTTATCAATTCGTATGCTCCTGCATCACTAGAGGTGGCAATGGGCCGAGCTGAGCCGGCTCGGCCCATACCCACACGAGCTCGTGCCTGGAGCTCTCCCAAAATAGGTACTCGGCTTGTTTTTTTATTTATGGATATTAGCCTTTTTGAAAAATAAAAATAAAAAATAGGGCAAGCCCACGAGCCGCTCGTAAAAAAACGAGGGCTTGGGCTCGTCTTTTTTACGAGCCCGAGCCGTTCGTGGCTCATCAAAACGAGTCGAGCCGGCTCGGCTCGTTTGCCACTTCTACGCATCACTAAGTTTATTAATTCAAGAATTTATCCTGGATATGAAATACTGTTCTAAGTGTTCTTATTTCTCACTTTGACAATGACTTGTTGACTCGACTCGAAATATTATTTTTTGTTTTGCAAGAAATACTTGCTTTCTTTCTTGAAGTTCACCCATTTTAAAAAAATTTTTTTTACCTTACATGGTAGGATTTTGACAACAATTATTGTTGTCAACCAATATTGTACACTTAGATTTATTCATCTAAATTCGAGGTATAAAATGGATCTCGGGCTCGGCACAATTCATTTTATTGGCAGGACAGAAACAACTCTCTGCCACAGGTTATGACTTATGACACGTGACGGTCACGAATTTGAGCGCTCAAGCTTGGAATGTCCCGCCTAGAAAGGCAGTCGACAACATGGTTCATACAAAGTTCCAGACCTGCCAAGGCCCTTGGACCTGGACGACTCAATCCAGTTTACACCCATATCATAATCAGTGCAAGGCTCTTACTTATTATTTGATTCTTGATTTCATTTGACAATTTCAGCAGCTAATATTCCATTCCCTGTCATGATTCATGAATGCAAACAAGACAATTTTTAGATTAGGTAAGAGGGTTTTACTTCTTAAATTGACTTGTATGGGCGGATTTTAGCATGGGGCCAAAATTAAAATATGAAGAAACTGTTAATTTTCATCGTTCAAATTTAGCGCATTTGGAATATGAACTGGCATATGAATCCAGAAGTTGTCATATTTTGAAACAAGAACACAAAATGCGAAGATCCCAAAACTACAACTCCTCCCAATTAATACAAGTTGGTGACCTTGGATTCCATCAAATTTGAACTTTAATTTGGTTTTATATATGTATTTTAATGAATTTTCTTTTTTTATTCGATTATCCAGTTTGGTGTGTATTCTCACTTCTTCAAGAAAATTATTCTAATCCGTTTCGTTTGTTTCTCTTCATGTTTCTAGAAATATATTTGATTCATTACATATTCCTCATGAAAAGATAAATTTTAGACATTCTAATTATTAGAGCTGTCTTAGAGTATGCTATCGGCTTTGTTAATGAAACGGTTGAAACAAACAAAAACATCAATTATTTGAGTTGCTTGAGGGATAAACAATGCAAAGCCGGCTGATCTGCGAGCCCATTAATGAAGTTTAATCTTCTATTAGTTCATCTTTTTGTCTTAACCAAATAA
The DNA here is from genome assembly GCA_903798295.1 of Fraxinus nigra. Taxonomy (NCBI): domain Eukaryota; kingdom Viridiplantae; phylum Streptophyta; class Magnoliopsida; order Lamiales; family Oleaceae; genus Fraxinus; species Fraxinus nigra. The sequence continues at coordinate 6,213 of CAIGRH010190596.1, forward strand.
TTCCATAGTTCGATGGAGCCTGCACAAGAACACTGTCATTTACTTTGTGTCCACAAGTGAATAACAATGAGGTTTAAACCCAAATAGAAGAAGCAAAATATGACGCTTTCAGCATATGCTGTCGTTTTAATGCGGCAAAGCTTATATATAAGAGGAAAACAAGAAATAATAGACTTGAGCCCTTCGTGACATTGCCAAAATGAGTAGTGATTTAGTTTTTTTACTCTCTCTTTTGTGCCTTACAGCTTGTGTACAATGTTATGGCAGGGGAAAATATGGTCCTCTTGGGAAACTTACAGAGGTGAAACGCTCAAAGAAATCAGTCGACTATCTTTCCGAGAATGCCGTTGTCACTGAATATTCACCAGTTTATATAGCACCTCAGGAAGGATTAAAGGAAGCTGACAAGATCTTAACTTTGCCTGGACAACCAAAGGTGAATTTTTCTCAGTATTCAGGGTATGTAACTGTTGATGCCAAGGCAGGCAGAGCACTCTTTTATTATTTTACCGAGTCTGAAGACCCTTCTAGTAAACCTCTAGTGCTGTGGCTAAATGGAGGTAAGTCTATGATGATTTTGATTATAGTTCATGCTTTACATGTTGCCACATCTCCTTTCCTTGTTATTACCAGCCACATTTTTCACGGTTATTTATGTTTTCTAGACACCAAAATGTGAGTTTAAACTTTAAAGTGAGAATGCAAACAAAAACATCTAAAGGGCTTGCAAAAGTTCTGTTCGATTAACTTGTTTCTTTAGTGTTTGAACTTGAATTCGCTTTCTTTTAGCAGTCTTAAGCATATCCTTGGAACTGCAGGACCTGGCTGCTCATCAATAGGAGGTGGAGCAATGACAGAACAAGGACCCTTTCGGGTGAATCCTGATGGCAAAACTCTATGGTATAACAAATATGCATGGAACACTGGTGAGTACTTGCATCCCTAATCTAGTAATCGAAAAGTGTTCTTTTGAAAGTTCGGTGGCAAATGACAGAAACTTTTTTGCTGAAAATGCAGTGGCAAATGTCCTCTTCTTGGAATCTCCAGCTGGTGTTGGATTTTCGTATTCCAATACATCATCAGATTATATTATCGGGGACAAAAAAACTGCAGCAGATTCTTATACCTTCTTAGTGAACTGGTTGGAAAGATTTCCAGAGTACAAAACTCGGGACTTCTACATAACTGGAGAGAGTTATGCCGGTCATTACGTGCCTCAGCTTGCTGATTTGATCCTTGAAAACAACAAAATCACGAATCAAACTGTGATTAACCTGAAAGGGATTGCTGTAAGCTTCCTGATACAATATGCAGCCTGGTTTTTAATATATCTTTTCTATCAGGAATTACAAGATGACCATGGGCATTATTTTTCAGATTGGGAATGCATACATAGACTATACGGATAGGTGGACAGGCACTTATGACCATTTCTGGACAAGTGCTCTCATATCTGACGAAATTCATGAAGGCATAATTTCCAACTGCAATTTTTCTTCTGAGGTCACCGTTTCAGATGTCTGTGAAAAATACATGGATCAAGCAGACGAGGCCATAGGCAACATCTTCATCTATGACATTTATGCTCCATTGTGCTCTTCCTCTTCAAATGCTCCCTTGGTATTATCTTAATTACTCAATTCTTTGAGAAGTAAATTATTTTATCTCATGAAGAACAGTATCCCATTCCTCTCTCTCTCTCCCCACAAAGCAGATATCAGGATTTGATCCATGCTCAGATGATTATGTCTTTGCCTATTTGAATACACCTGAAGTTCAGCAGGCTCTTCATGCTAACACCACTGGAGTTCCTGGACCATGGGAAGATTGCAAGTACTGTGCTTCTCCATCTGACACATTTTTGTAACTCTTTGTCATACAATACTAGATTTCTAGGTTCATTTTACTTTTCCGAAGATTTCCTCTATTAACTATACTCAATTTCTATACAGCTACACCTTAAATGGTGATTGGCAGGACATGCCAGATACAGTGTTACCTACCATAAAGAAGCTGATGGCTAGCGGCATTAGCGTTTGGATCTACAGGTAATATACACTCGTTTTACTAACAGTTCTTAACACAACATTGGGCATACTTCCTAAAATTTCTTTTCTAATTGAACCCCTGAAAGGAAATATATACATCACTAGCAAATAATCCCTTAAAAGTTCTGTTAGTTAATATTATGTCACGCGGGGATATTCTAATTGTAAACTTTCAATGTACGTGCAGTGGAGATACAGATGGGATAATACCAGTTACAACAACGAGGTATTCAATGCCCAAACTTGGGGCACCTGTAAAGACTCCATGGTATCCTTGGGACTCCCAAGGCGAGGTAATTAAGAAAGAACTAACTTTATAACCTTGTTTAATCTACTATACGTAGTATCCTTACACACTTTCTCTATCACATTCAAGGTTGGAGGTTATGTGGTCGAATATCAAAATGTGACATTTGTGACCATAAGAGGAGCAGGACATTTTGTTCCGAGTTACCAGCCTGAGCGAGCACTTATATTCTTCTCATCCTTCTTAGAGGGAAAGCTTCCTCCGAAACAGAGCTAAACATGAAAAAATATAAATGCAAATAAAGTGCTTCAACTCATCATTTTCATATTGTCTTTGTAAAGACTAAGAAACTAGTTGTTCTCATGGTCTAGACTTTTTAGTTCTGCTTGTTAGTTGATAAGACTGATTTGAAGAAAATGAAAACGATAGTCAATCTCCATATTCTTTGTAAGCTCATAAATCTTCAAATTTATATATATGGAACCACATTATTGCGATTCAATAACTAATTTCAAGCGATGTGGGACATGCTAACACTAGTGTTGAGGCATTTCGGAACTTTAGAGACTTGTTTTGCACGAGTGTATGTGGCATTGAGCAGAGCAGGGCAGGGCAGGGCAGTTCTGGACCTTGGGCTTGTTTGCCTTGCAGATTAATTCGTGTCATGTACATATTTTGCAGAAAAGTAGTCACTTGATGTCATTAACAGATTTCAGCAGATAATATTCGATTTCCTATTATGAATAAAATAAATATATTTATTAAAGTTAACCAAAGGGCTTTGCTTCTTAAGTTGACTGATACCGGAAGATTTTAAGTCTGTTCTCCATCGTATACAAAAACACAATGAAATATAAATAGAGGTTAGAACCTGAATATCATCAAATTGCACTTTAATCTGGTTTTTGTAAATGTCTTTAACAGTCATCTTGGTTAAACTGTAGTTGGTTATTGAATCTGATGTAATTTTAAAATCTCACTCCTTCGATGCACCAGAAACTTATTTTAATCCGTTCTGTTCTTTTTTGTTTCTCTTCTTGTTTCTGGAAATATTTTTGATTCCTTTTAAATTTTGAGCAAAACAATCATGCATGGTAATATAAATTTTTATGCCTCGAGGAAAATTACTTGAAAGTTCTTATCATGGAAAAACTGCTGTGAGGTAAATAATATACAGCCTCTAAAGGCTTCTAAATGCTGGTTTGATTAACGTTAAAAGGAGTAACCCAAATTCTTATATATTTATTCGAAGCGGGATATTTATGCCTAACAAATACAATGTTTATAGTTATATTATTTTGATAAACTTTTTTCTGTATTGTACAACTTGTAGGCCATCATGTGTTTCTACACACACGAGAGTTACATAACATTCATAATTATATTCCTACAATAGAGTTTATTTTGAATAATATAGTAATCACTAATTTAAATAGAGTAATGCTATGTGGACTGGGGTTACAACCTCAGTCTAGGTGACTCTAAATGATAAATTAAGTAAAATGTGAAATTAAATGACTTATTTAATTTCACCTATCAATTAATGCTACATTAACGCTATCTAGATTGAGGTTGTAACCTCAGTGGGACTAAATAGTAAATAGCATTACTCATTTAAATAACATAAATCTAATTTAATATCCTCTTAATTACTAAATTGGATATAATAAATGTAATAATTATTCACACACCATTTCCTACCTAATTTAGCCATCATAAATATTTCCCAAACTTGATTTACATCATAATATATTTTTAATATAACTATAATCATTACAAAGCTGAAATAAAAGAAGCAAAACTGTTTAAGTTTCAGAATCTTTTTTATATATCTTATACTGCAATACAAGGATGGTGTATGCAATGTAATGGCGAAGGAGAAAAACACAATTTTTTTTTTATAGAAAATGAATAATTTATTTCATTAAACTTTTCATAACTTCTATTGAAGACTGCAATTCAGCAAAATAAATAAGACTCTAAAAAAGGAAAATACAATGATTGAGTAATAAAATAAATTTACCACGTCTACTACTCAACCCATTGGATCTTGTTCCTTATATTCAGCCACTAAATCAACTAAAAATATATATAGATGGAAACTGGATTAATCACTGTGTAATAAGAATTTACTGAATTTTATGCAGCGATTTCCAATATTAATAAATACAGATATAATGCATGTATCCACCCAGTTTCTTTGCAAAGATGAGAGGTGCATTTGTTTTAGTTTTCTCTCTTTTGTGCCTCTCAACTTATGTACAATGTTATGGTAGGAGCAGATATGGTCCTCTTGGACAACTTACCAAGGGCCAACGTTCAAAAAGATCAGTTGATTATCTTAACTTTGCCACCGAGTATTCACCGGTTTATGTAGCACCTCAAGAGGGATTAAAGGAAGCTGACAAGATTGTAAATTTGCCTGGACAACCAAAGGTGAATTTTTCTCAATATTCAGGGTACATAACTGTTGATCCTAAGGGTAGTTGAGCACTCTTTTATTATTTTACCGAGTCTGAAGACCCTTCTAGCAAACTGCTAGTGCTATGGCTAAATGGAGGTAAGATTATTGAAAGTGCTTGTTGAATATAGTTGACATTCTTACTTTTAAGATGAAATCTCAAATCTTAACATAGATGGTATACAGAAAGTGCTGAATATAGTTGACATTCTTAGTTTCACATTTCTTGTTTTAGTAGGCTAGATATTTTATATCTTAAGTCTTAAGTTTTAGTGTTCAATTTGATAACTTAATCTCTGTAAAAGTTATCTTAGTTAAATCTTTTTCATAGACAGTTTGTTAGATTAAGAGGTGGAAAAAGAATCTTTGTGATCTATAAATACTCAATATGTATTGGAATGAAAAAAAACTTCAATCTTCTTTCTAAAAAAAATAGAGTATTTACTTGCGCAGAAAAACAGAATATGACAGTAGCAATCCCGGTGAGTGTTTAAGCATATACGGTGAGAAGAGTGCAAATACGGTAACTTAAGTGTAAAACCGGTAAGCATTCTGTTTTACATTAAAACAGAATTTCCTTTGGAAAATTCGATAAGTGCTTTGCATATCCGGTAAGCCAAGTATAAATCCGTAAAGTTCCACTCTTTGATTCATAAACTTCAACAGTGCTTTATATGAGCTAGCATTGGGGTTCTTTTAGCAATCTCAAGTACCCTTGGGACTGAACTCTGCAGGACCTGGCTGCTCTTCAATAGGAGGTGGAGCAATGATAGAAGTTGGACCTTTTCGGGTAAATCCTGATGGAAAGACTCTACGGTATAACAATTATGCATGGAACAGAGGTGAGAACTTGAATATGTAAAACAAGTCATCTACAAGTATTCATTTGAAGGATTGACCTGTTAAGAAAATTATGTTGCAGTGGCAAATGTCCTCTTCTTAGAATCTCCAGCAGGTGTTGGATTTTCGTATTCCAATAAAACATCAGATTATGTTATCGGGGACAAAAAAACTGCGGCAGATTCATATATATTTTTAATTAACTGGCTCGAAAGATTTCCCGAGTACAAAACCCGAGATTTCTACGTAACTGGAGAGAGTTACGCCGGACATTATGTGCCTCAACTTGCTGACTTAATCCTCGAAACCAACAAAATCAAGAATCAAACTGTCATTAACCTTAAAGGAATTGCTGTAAGCTCCTTGATAGAATTTGCTGACTGACTATTTATTTTATGTTCTTATGCATGGAAAGTTATAGGATGAATATGGACATGATTTTTCAGATTGGGAATGCAAATATTGACTATACAGACAGGTGGACTGGCACTTATGACCATCACTGGACAAGTGCTCTCATATCTGATGAAATTCATGAAGGCGTAATAAAAAATTGCGATTTTTCTTCTCCTGCGAACTTTACAAAAGCCTGTCAAGAATACACAGATCGAGCCGATAAGGCCATAGGCAACATCTTCATCTATGACATTTATGCTCCCTTGTGCTCTTCCTCTCTAAAAGCTCCCTCGGTATATCTAATTACTCATTCTTCAGTGTGTAGCTGAAGCTGTTATAGAAAGGGCCGATTTTATCTCATTTCAATATTGTCTTCAACATATATTATTTCCTAGAATAATATTTTTCTCCTTTCCTCGGCATAGTAATCTAATTATTCACCGTTCATTCATGTTCCAAAGCAGGTATCAGGTTTTGATCCATGCTCAGATGATTATGTCTTTGCCTATTTAAACACCCCTGAAGTGCAAAAGGCACTTCACGCTAACATCACCGGAGTTCCAGGACCGTGGGCTGATTGCAAGTACTACACTTCTCCAACCGAAACATTTTTTTTAAATCTTTCTCATGTAATAATTGATCAAATAAGTTGCTAAAGATGACCTAGAACTAACTGGGCTCCATTTCTATACAGTCAATCCATATTTGATAACTGGCAAGACATGCCGGATACAGTATTACCTACTATAAAGAAGCTGCTGGCTAGTGGCATTAGAGTTTGGATCTACAGGTAACATACCTTTATTTGTGCTGATATTTATTCATACAATATTAGCTGCAGTTTCATATATATTACAAGAAAATACTCTGAAAAGTTCCACTAGTTAATATTATGTTACATAGGGCACTTTTAGAGTGTAAATTTTCAATGCACCTGCAGTGGCGATACAGATGGGATATTGCCAATTACAGCAACTAGGTATTCAATGCGCAAACTTAGGTCGCCTGTAAAGACTCCATGGTATGCCTGGGACTACCAAGGCGAGGTAATTAAAAAAAATCTGATTTTATTATAATGTTTAATTCTTGTCCATCTTTACTAAAGATAGCATCTAACACAAATTCTTTATTACTTGTAAGGTTGGAGGCTATGTAGTTGAATACCAGAATGTGACATTTGTGTCCATACGAGGAGCAGGACATTTTGTTCCCAGATCACATCCTGAGCGTGCACTTGACTTATTCTCCTCCTTCTTAGAGGGAAAGCTTCTTCCTGCACAGAGCTAATCTTGAGTCGAGATATAAGTGATTTGTTTCTTACTGTATTGATAAAGTATAATTCAGCAGATTGCATCAAAATAATGGAATTTAGATTTACAATGAAAGTCGAAATTTGAATAACACGGTATTACTTATGATGCAAAGATTTGGGAACTACTTTATGTAATATTGATCACTTGCCTCGAAACTAGTTGTTCTCCTGGTCTAGATTTTATAGTTTTGCTTGTTCGTTGAAAAAACTTATTTGAAGCCTTAAATGCAAAGGAGTATGATGATGTTGACATAACTTATTATCCAATAATATGAAAGTGGCAGCAAAAAGAAGAATATTAAATGTGGAACCCTAAACTACATAACCTTAACAAAGAAAATGGAGTGAGTACATAAACTAATATACAAGTCATTGAAAATATACAAGGGAAGAAATATTCAAGGATGTCACCGTGTTTAACAGTTTTGAGAATTAAAGTTTATGTATACACACGTTAATTTTGAGATTAGCTTTATACGTTCATTTCCATCACTTGGTTCACTTCGTTGCTAGATCTTGTAGAAGATTATTAGCTAATCACAAGCGATTTTTTAAGTTTTTGTTCTACCTCTCTTCTAACCTCAGTTACTAAGATTGTATCAATAAGATGAACGAGTCTCTTTAGGCTACCCAAGACATGCTCCAACGACCTATGTCGTCCTTCCTTTAATATATTTGTTGGAACTTTAACAGTTTGGATTACTTTTATTTTCAATGCTTGAAAATAAAAGTAAATATTTGAAACTGTTAGTTCTTATGTTCAAACTTATTGCATTTTTAATATGAACTGGCATATCAAGCCAGAAGAGTCATGTTTTTAGACAAGACGAACACAAAGGGCATATTTGGTTGTTCCACTAGACTTTACACGAACAATAGTTTAGCATTTTTTACTTCTTCATTGAGCATTGTACAATCCACCTTACTAAACGGGCCAAAATGCACATAACCAACTTGCCAATCTTCTGCATACAGGTTGGTGAGCTTGGATTTCATCAAATTGGAACTGTACTTTGGTTTTTTTATATTTATTTAATGTCATTTCTTGATTAAATTGTTGTTGATTACTCAGTCAGGTATTGTTTTGTAATCTTACTCCTTCAAATGGTCGGACGAGAAAATCATTCTAATCTATTGTGTTTTGTTTTTCGGTCTAAATACACAGCCTATCAAGATTTCAAGAAATAGACAAGATTGTTTCCCGAAATTTTTTGTTGGAATCAAATTAGTTATCTTAGATGCATATTCAGGCAAACAAATAAATTTTTCACTAGGAGACAATCTAATTACTGAACTGTTTGAGCATATGGTGTCAGATTTCTTGAAGATTGTTAAAAACCAAGAAACCATTGTGAAGCTGGCCGATCTGTTAGCCCCCATTGTGAAGTTCGGTGTTATCCCTATGTCTTAACTAAATACTTCTAAAGTTAGTGAATATCAATGAGGTGTAAAACAAACAAGAACATTCAAAATATGATGTTTTCAATGAATTCCGTTCATTGTTTTAAGTGATGCAGAACATATATAAGAAGAAAAATAACAAGAATGGACATAATCCCCACCCTGACCTCTGTTGCATTGCAAAGATGAGAGGTGGATTTGTTTTAGTCCTCTCTCTTTTGTACCTCGTAGCTTCTATACAATGTTACGGTGGGAGAGGCTATGACCCTCTTGGAAAATTTATTAAGGATCGAAGCTCAAAAAGATCAGTCAACAATCCTACCAAGGATCTAGTGTTGACTAATTATTCACCAGTTTATGTAGCACCTCAGGAGGGAATAAAGGAACTTGACAAGATATTATCTTTGCCTGGACAACCTAAGGTTAATTTTTCTCAGTATTCTGGGTACGTAACTGTTGATCCTATGGCTGGCCGAGCTCTCTTTTACTATTTTAGTGAATCTGAAGACTCTTCCAACAAACCACTGGTGCTGTGGCTAAATGGAGGTAACAGATAATTTTACCGGTAGTTCTTTGCATGTTGCTTATATACTTTTCTCATCATTGATTCTCACAGGCATCTTGACAAGCATATTTTTTACCCAGAAAGTGAATTTTCAGAGCGGTGATGCTATGTAGATCAATATGTTAAGGAGTCGCATGAGATGAAAATCTAATGCACGGTTTTGGATGTGTTTTATGCATGGTATTGGAATGACTGCACAATACGATAGACCATATATTTTCTCATTTTAACTTTGTCAAGTATTGTCTAATCTAATGTACCAAAATAGTGTCCTAAGAATGCAAATAAAATTAACTTAAGGGCTTGCACTAAAACCTACTACTTTGGCTAGAAATGAAGAGGATAAAAACATTGCTACACACCCAACTTACAACATTGTTCCACTTTGATCACTGAATTTTTATTTTTTCCCGAGTTAGTCACTGAACTTTGAATTTTTAATTTTGTTTAGGCACTATATCTACCTTCTATGTTTATTGAAGTAACATAAATACTGAAGCGGTTCACGAAAATGATAACATCACATGAAATATGTGCACTGTTTTTATAATCCAACTGAGAAAAATCTGTTTGTGCATTGTTTTATCTTCCAACTAGGCATTATATGTTTGTGCATAGTTCAAAGACTGTCATCTCTTGTATAAGCTTGCATTCGCCTTCTTTTGCAATCTCAATTATCCTCCAAACTGCAGGACCTGGCTGCTCTTCAATAGGAGCTGGAGCAATGACCGAACTTGGACCATTTCGGGTCAATCCGGATGGCAAAACTCTATGGTATAACAAATATGCATGGAACAATGGTGAGCACTTGCATCCTTAAAACAAGTTATCAAGAAGCATTTTTTTGAAAGAATAGCCTAATAAAAATTCTTTTTCTTGAAATGCAGTGGCAAATGTCCTTTTCTTAGAATCCCCAGCTGGTGTTGGGTTTTCATATTCCAATACGTCATCAGATTATGTTACTGGGGACACAAAAACAGCCGCAGATTCATATACCTTTCTAATTAACTGGCTGGAAAGATTTCCTGAGTACAAAACCCGTGATTTCTACATAACGGGAGAGAGTTATGCCGGTCATTATGTGCCTCAACTAGCTGATTTAATCCTCAAAAATAACAAAATCACAAATCAAACTGTCATTAACCTGAAAGGAATTGCTGCAAGTTTTCTGATACAATATGCTACCTGTTTATGCAAGTATATATTTTTTTATCAAGAATTATAAGATCAATACTGACATGTTTTTTTCAGATCGGGAATGCATACATTGACAATGCAGATACAAATGCAGGCACTTTTGACCATTTCTGGACAAGTGCTCTCATTTCGGATGAAATTCACGAAGGCATAATCTCAAATTGCAATTTTTCATCGCCTGCCACTTCAGAAGTCTGTTACAATTACACCGAACAAGCCTGGGAAGCCATAGGCAACATCTACGGTTATGACATTTATGCTCCCTTGTGCTCTTCCTCTTCAACAGCTCCCGGGGTATATCTTAACACTTATTCTTCGATATATATCATTCTCTTTCCCGAATTATAATCCATTCCGTTCATCTTTGGAAGCAGGTATCAAGTTTCGATCCATGCTCAGGTGATTACGTTTTCGACTATTTAAACACTCCTGAAGTGCAAAAGGCGCTTCATGCTAACATCACCGGAGTTCCTGGACCGTGGGAAGGTTGCAAGTACTGCACTTCTCCTGAATTTTTTTTATAACTCTATCATACCATGCTAGATCATTTCAATTTTCTAAAGACTTATTTTAAGTAAAAACACACCTGTTCTATACAGCGACTTCGTCAATAATAACTGGCAGGATGCACCATTAACAGTGTTACCTACCATAAAGAAGCTAATGGCTAGCAGTATTAGAGTTTGGATCTACAGGTAAGTTACCATTGTGAGTGTTAATCCTTCACTTTTGTTTGCGGTTGTACTTGGAAATTTTCCAAGGAAGAAAATTATGTACCAGAATTACAGTTTATAATTATAGTGGAGAATTAGTTCAGAATTGTTTGGTGGTTGTTGGGATATTGCCAAACCTTCTAAGAACTTGTCTTTGATAAGGCTCACTATTTCTATCAGAATATGCTTATTTGTCTATTTTTATTCGCACAAAGAATGACAATATACGCGATTTTGTCGACGCATTCTAAGAGTAAATTTTCAACGCACCTGCAGTGGAGATACAGACGGCGTAATACCAGTTACAGCAACAAGGTATTCAATGCCCAAACTTGGGTCGCCTATAAAGACTCCATGGTATCCCTGGGACTCCCAAGGCGAGGTAATTACCAAAAAACTGTTCTTTTAACACTGTTTAATTCTTGTCCATCTCTACTAACACCATTGCTCTATCACTTTCAAGGTTGGAGGTTACGTAGTTGACTACCAGAATGTGACATTTGTGACCATAAGAGGATCGGGACATTTTGTTCCTAGTTACCAGCCTGAGCGCGCGCTCATCTTCTTCTCATCCTTCATCGGGGGAAAGCTTCCTCCAGCACAGGGCTAAACCGGGAATCAAGATAAACGCGAATAAAATGTTTGCACCGTTCTTTTTCACAATTGTAAGATAAACAGTGACCATAGTCTTGGTAAAGACTAATATCAGAATGCAATAAGTTGGTGACATTTAAATTTTCTGTAAACACTGAAAGTTTGAATAACAGCTTTATCTTGGATGCAAAGATTTGAGAATATATATGTGATGCATGATAGGATCTACTTTATGTACTTGTAATCGTAATTGGTTAATTGAGACTTTCTGTGATGATATGTTTCATTCAATGGAGTCGACACATGTATGAAAATTCTTGTAACTAAAAAAATCACTTAAAAACATGGTGTATACTATTTTAAAAACTACATCATAATCAAGACAAAGATGATGTAGAACCGCTAGTTCATTATTTAATGGATCTTTGCATTCTAATCATGGGCGGACCCGGGGGGCACGTCCCCCCCAACTTTTGAGTTTTATTATTATTATTATAAAATCATGTTTGGTACCGATTGAAATTTTAGTTTTAATCTAAATCAAAGTTAACAATTAATTTTAATAACACATTTCATGCAATCCATAACTGTTTAATTTTTATCAAAATTTACTAAAAATTTGATTTTAATCTCCACCAAACAGGGGCAAAATCAAAATAATTTTAATTTCGATAATATACTAATTTTAAAAATTCTCTAACGATCGTACGCTAATCGAATCTACAAATTGCTTATATCATTTCGAAGCTTATTTCAAAAATATATATCGAAAATAGTTAAAAATACGTTAAACCAGAGTTTTTAAAAATACGACTAACTCGCATATGAAAAAAAATCAATTATTACATTAACATTT
>CAIGRH010190598.1:0-14647 GCA_903798295.1 Fraxinus nigra
TGTGGAATATATATCCCTTAACAACATATGAACACAGTAGGATCTGGTAAAGGTGGAGGCAGCATATATTGAAAAATAATACCCGTGCTACCACATTTATCCAAAGAGAGACAAGATTGAAGAGCCAAACTTGCACCATTGAGTTACCTTTCCCTAATTTTGGAGATGCTGTCATGCCAAATATGCGGGGAAGTTTTGCCGCGTCTGGTTTGTAGAAAATCTGACCATCCATATGTCAATAATCAGGAAATACGAACTAAACGAATTATGTTACAGGAATAATAATTGTCATACAGATAAATACGTGATGATTTTAGCTTATTATTGAAAAATTGATCAGCAGCTTATATAACCTTCATGATTTGAGCATAAGGATGATTGCTTTCAAGTTGTGCATGATGACATTCATCAAATATCAGAAGGGCAATTTGCTCAATCCTTATAAAGCAGTGATTTAGATTGAACAACAGTATTTGAGGTATCATAACAAGAACCTGCACGAGAAAACACAGTGATGGAATTTAGCACGTATCCTTAAAAAGGCACAAAAGAGATTAGTTTCACGGGATGAATTAGTCTATATGTACATAATATTCTACCAAATCCTTTACATGTGGCTGCCATTAAAAGATTTCAACATTGTATCCTGGAAATTCTGAAACCATAAAGGTTTCAACATTGTACTCTGGAAAATCAGAAACCATTTCAACTATGCACTACAATGGGTTAGCCCAGGGAGACTACAACTATGACAGTGTAAATGAACTACAACTTACTGCGAAATGATTACTTGTATCATTCTACAAGTAACCTGAGAATACTGATCGTAATACCATATACGATTCAAGAATTAATTAACTAACCTCATATTCTTCAAGTTCTTTTTTCCAGTAATGGCCCCTTGAACGCTTTGAACTCCCACTCCCACTCCCACAGTATGTCTTAACTTTGAAATCAACAGAATCTTCTATGACCTTGGCTTGCTTCATTCAAGAAGTAAATATCAGACGAGAAGTTTCGGAGTAGAACATAAAAAAATTCCAGAAAAAATTTCAAATATAAAGGAATAGAATCTTAAAAGTAAAACCTATAAAGGTGATTTAGGGTGGAGTAGATAGGGAAAATGGTGCAACGAGAATGCGTAGCCACAGTCTACACAGGAACGAATGCATACTAGAATAGCATGATACCAGCGAATAAATTCTTAGATAATTCAGCAGCTACGTAATAAGATCTCATAAATTTGTTATCATTACAAGATGTTCAACTAACAAAGAAGTGGTTTGTCACAAGGCTTTGTCGACAAAGTAACCAATTGAATCCAGCTTTTTCTTCCATTGTCTATACACAATTGCTTGTAGAGTTTATCAAATCATAAATAATTAAAAATGTCATGGAACCATTTTTATGCGGCTGTCTGGAAGCAATTTTGCGTAGATTTTAATCAATTTTTTGAACGTTGGACACAAAGGTGGGTCCCATGTGTGCAATCATAGTTAACTCAACAATTATCCAAAGACAAAAATGCTCATATCTGCTGAATAAGGAATTAAATGTTAAAGGCTACATTGGTCATTTTACAGAATTTAGTCAATTATTGTTGCTCCTTCACTAACACACACCTGAGTAACGGCAACAAATTTGATTAAAATCATGTATCAAAATCTCGCCCATGGGCCAAGTAAGATAAATGGGATCTCAACAAGTCTTCTACGTGTATTTATCTTTATTATTTTACATGTAATCTGTCAACGACCTTTCTTTATGGGGTTAATTTCATTTGTGGTTGATGAACTTTCAATGCAACCTTAATTTGGTCACTCAACTTCAATTTATCACAATCATATCACTGAACTGAACTAGAATTTACTTACAATGTTAGTTACCATCCTAAGTTAAAAATTGACAACAATCTAACGTGTCACGTGTTTTCATGAAATATGCCACCTAATCATGTCATGGATATAAATTTATAAAATAAATCGTGTTTAAATATTGATGACAATTCATCCAACGCAGCATACTAGAAACTTATTCTTCCCCAATTTCATGACTTTGCTGTCAGGACACAGTTACGCCATTGTTTGATGGAGATTAAAATAAAATATTTAGTAGATTTTGATAAAAGTTGATGAAATGTATGATTGAAAAATCGCGAATCTCATGAAATATGTGGTCATAATTAATTGTTGACTTCGATTTAGATTAAAATTTAGATTTTAAATCCTACCAAATAGGGGCTACACGTGTCATATATACGTGAAAACGGAGGGCTAATTGAGGGTTGAAACATTAAGTTTAGTAACAAGGGCTAAGAATGGTTAACATCGAAGGTAAATTGAAGTTTAGGGATCTGATGGCGAGAAATTAAAGTTGGACGACCCATTCAGTGACCATAAATGAAATTAACCCTTTCTTTACGATGTATCAACATCATTGCTTCACGAGAAAGAGAGAAAACCATGTGTACATAACACAAATCATTCAATCAACTGGCAGCTAATTCCTTAGGGATATTAGCAAAGCTACATGTAAAATTACAGAATCCATCAATCTAGCTCCAATATAGTTATAACAAATGGAGAATGTAAAAAGGGATGATAGAAACCTGGTTAACCAAAGCCACAGTAGGAGCAAGGAAAATGCATATGTTTTTCTGGGGTTTCTTTATCAAGTGGCCCATCTCGTACATAAGTAAAACTGCAATACGTGTTTTCCCAAGACCTGTTCCCAAATATGCAATAATGTTCTCCTCCAATGCTTTCTTACAAAGGTCCGTCTGATACCTGTTAGGTAATTAAGAATGCAGTAACTAAGATGAGCATGACACACACTTTCACATGTGCCTTGTTCTCTAAGAACCAATGACAAGACCTCACAATAAGCAAGACTCGTCCTGCTATAAAAGTCAACTAAATACTTCCCGAAACAGTAGCTAGAAGATGAAATTTTTTCATTTCCTTGGGTTTCAAGTCTCTTTCAAACTGCGGGCAAGATTCTTTTACTTTGAATGCAGATTAGTGAGAGAATAATCTGTACATCCAGTTGCTGGCAAACCAAAAATGTCAGTTGCTCCTAATCTTGGGTTATTGTTCAGGATATATAAGGTGTTGCTCAGCGTGCATTGCTGGTAAATGTACTTATTGAGTAAGCTGTAAACATCACTTCTTACATTTTGTTTTCCACGATTAAAATTGCAAACAATAGACTTTCTAATTAATAAGCATCTGGGCAAAGAAAAATGGCTTCCAATTTCCTTCAAATTTTATTTTCTTCCTGAAAATGTCTATTTGGCAGAGTGTGAACGTTTAAAGTTTTTGGCAAGCAAAGCAACTGAGAGAAACATAAAAAGGAAGAAAGAAAAGTGATTTTCAATTACTTCGGTTAATGTCCTCAAAAGCCAAGCCAAATGATGATCTTAATCAAAGAGATTGACACAAAACAAGAGCAATTGAACTGTACCCACAATTTCTAAAATGTAATTCACATTGTCACTTCTTCAGCATTCTGTCAGCATGCTTTATTCATTGCTTCAGAGAACACAAATCCAATTCAACAGAAAATGAAGCAGCATGAATGAAAATATAAACGTACAAAAAATTAAAAAAGGAGAGAAAATGATTTTACTTTCTAGCATTTATTCTGGGGTCCTTCTCTTGTCTATGAACTTCAACAGTGCCCAATTCTTGTTCACCGCTAAGAGACAAAGTTGAGAGATGCTCGGAAATCCCAATTTCTCTAGACTCAATCTGCTGTGAAGTAGAGGCGGCAGCATTGTCCATGGCGGTGGTGACAACGGTGGTTTTCGGTGGTGATCGGCTTTGGAGAGTGAATTGACTTGTCTTGACCAAACAGTTTAGTGACAGAAGTATTGCGCGTAAGAAGTGAGTAAAGTAATGTTAACTTTGTCAGAAATTTATACTCGACGCATGATCTCTTCTGAAGCAAGGAATCTACGTTTTTAGAAAGCTACAGATAACAAGACCAAAACTCATGACTTCAACTTTTTGGAAAGCAAATAATTTGTTTTACTTTTTGGAAAGCTAAGAATTTGTTTTTCACACGCTAACAAACTTGATTACTGTAATACACTAACAACATGGAAGAGACCTTCTTTATTACAATACAATAAATTGCAACATTGTATTGAAATTCTGATAACTGTAGAGTTATGGAGTTCCCAAATTTGCTTATAATGGTTCTCCATCTGAATCACATGGTAAGTCGTAACGATACCCAGGAACGAATCTAGGAGTTTTCGACGCAAGGGCTGAAACTCATCTAAAATTCAATTGGGAAGAGGTTGACCTTCCATTTATAAATTATTAAAATCGCAAAAAATAAATTCCATCAATTGAAACATTAGTCAAATTACAATTCGAAAATAATTCATTTGAGTCGTCGAGGTAACAACAATAATTCATTAAGTTGACAAGTCAAACAACTATTCATGTATTCGCAGGCAAGGCAGTAACCACAATTCACTAAGCTGCCAACAAGGCGACAACATTCAATTATTTATCGACAAGACGGCAAATAGTGAGATGAGGACATTAACTTAATAGGGAAGCAGACTCCAGCTTCTATTGCACGTTTGATATAGTTTAAAATTTAATTAAAATTGAAAATATAATCGTTACTGGTTCTCATTCGTCTAATAAAAATCAACAATAACGACTAATTCTTCAATTTTAATCTGATTTTAATTTCTACCGAACACGCCCTATCGATGAAAATTGCATTGAGTGTTGAGAAAAACTTTTAATAGCGAAGACGTTCAACAATTAATTTACAATTTGCTTAAAACAACTTCTCTCTCTCTTTTTAGTAATAATACAGCTTTTCTATTGCATTTTCAATTTTCTTTAATTTGCTACTAATTAATTAGTAATGCTGCTATGTATTTAGTTTGGGTTCTCATTTTCTTCTTGAGCTTTGCCTTCGGGCTTTGGAATTAAGTTCTTCGCAGTGGTAAAAAATTGTTGCACTCTTCTGAAAAATACTTCATCATAATATATTTGAGCTATATAATTGGAAAGATTCTTGAAGAATATTAAGCCCCGTTTAACACTCATTAATTTCTCTTTCTCTTTTTCATTCTTCATTTCAACTACACATTCTCCCAATAAAATAATATTACACACAAATCAAAAACTTTTCATCACTTTTCCGCCACACATTCTCACATCAATCACTATTCCAAAATTTTTATTTTCTAAAAATGGGTTTCAAACAGGGGCTAAATGGTTTAAGTTGATCTGCCCAAGAATTTCTGGTTAGCGAATTTGATCTGCAAAATCATAAATTTAAGGGAAAATGGTAGCTTCGGTCCTAAATATGTAATTGAATTGCAACTTTTTTTGACCTAATCTTTCTTTTGTGACAGCCACAGTTTCAAATCTTACAATTCATTGCAGTTGGAGGTAGGGGTGAACAAATTGATCAAACCAAACAAGATCATACCAGAACCAAACCAAATCGAGCTGTTCAATTCGATTCTATAAAAAAATAATGGTTTTGGTTCTTATTTTGGTTCGGTTCTAGTTCTTGAACCAAGAACCAAATTCAATATTTAAATTTTATTATTTTATTTATATTTACAAATTCGCAAATCACAATTCATACCAAAAAATTCAAAATTCAATTGAAAATCAGGACAAAAAAGTCATGTACTTTTGATTTTTCATTTCTCAATGTGGAGATTGGATACCCTAATTCAATTTGGAAACTTAAACCCTAATTCATTTCTCATTCTCTCTTTTTCAATTTATACATCACCTCTCAAATGGAGATCAATAATTACCACTTGCCATCTATCGTCGCGCTTAGCTACCATCGTCATATGGATTTCTGAAATTGAAGCCTCAATTTTCGATTCTTCTTCCTCAAATGTTATTTTTTTTCTCAATCAATAGTGAAACTAGAACCAAATCGGAACCAAAAGGGTTCTATATATATCTTAAAACAAATCATTTGGTTTCATCATTAAAAAAATCATTGGTTTGTGGTTCGTTTCGATTCTCTTAGAGCCGAACCAAATGGAACTATGTTCATCACTAGCCGGAGGACAAATCTATCCATTTGCCATCCATTGACAAAGAAAATTGTCTTTTGACTCTATTTTGACCTATTTTATTTTATTTGCGCGTTGTTTTGGCTGTAAAATAAGGGAGAATTGGTGGTGGTGGAATCTCAAGTAGAAAATTATTTGAATCCATAAATTTTGTTGCACTCTTCTGAAAAACATTTCATCATAATATATCCTAGCTATATAATTGGGAAGATTCTTGAACAAAAGAGAAAGGTTTAAGTTTATTTGTATAAGAATTTCTGGTTCGCATAGTAATTCGATATGCAAAATAGTAAATATAAGGAAAAATGGTAGCTTCAGTCCTAAATCTATCGTTGAATTGCAACTTTACCCTGACCTTTCATTTGTAGTGCTCACAGTCCCAAATCTTTCAATTTATTGAAGAGAGAGGACAAATATATCAATTTGCCCATGAGTTGACCAAGAAAATTGACCTTGACCATATTTTGACTAATTTTAAAAGAATAAAATGATAACTTTACATTTCACACAAAATAGTAAAACTAATTAACTCAAAATATAAAAAGAGAAAAAATAAGAGAAAATAAATACTCATCTTCCCTCGCCCAAGTACCCAACAGAGAACCAAAGTTTGATATGAAAGATAATGTATTTGATCTATTATTTAGGCTTGCAATAACGATTGACAATTCAAAATGTTGTGTTCACTTATTAACCAAGTGAGATCGATAGATTCTTACTAAAAGAGGTTCAAAGCGAAAGCTACATATCATAATGCATTTTTTCTGCAATACTCGTCTTCTTTGATCTTGTTATCTTCTTCTATTCATGTGGGAGATTGTTAAAATTAATTGTTAATTTTTATAGTTTTAAATTGGAAAAGTCACCAATTGATGCGATGATTAGTCATGACTTTTTAAATGCAACGGTGCATATCAAGAAGTTATGATATTTAGGGTTGGGTGTGACTATTAAAAAATGCAAAAAACGAAAAGTAATAACCTTTTGATAGTATGGAATATAAATCATTAAAAATCAAAAGATGTGAGCTAATGGTCTACATTAATTTATATCGAAAGATACAATTATTATGCAATATAAATCATTATAAAAAATCAAAAGATGTGAGCTAATGGTCTACATTAATTTATATCAAAAAATACAATTATTATGCAATATAAATCATTAAAAATCAAAAGATGTGAGCTAATGGTCTACATTAATTTATATCAAAAGATACAATTATTCCAAAAAAATCACTTGAAAATCTATAAATAAAGGAATCATAGTTCAATATTTCCTAAACCAAATCAATTCAATATCAATTTGTTTCTAATTCTTTAATCTCTTTAAAAATTCTTATGTTTTTATTTTGCAGAAATAAAATTTCGTTTGAATTATTTTCAAAAATATAAAAATTCTGTCTGAGTATTTTTAGTTCGTGTCTATTCCATTCGAAAAGACCATTGTGATACATTGATTCAACCAACAATATTGGTATAGTGCACTACCGGCTTTGAAAGAAGAGTTGTATCTTAGAAGATAGAAGTCTAATAATCCTATTGGCACCAATGTAAGGGACAAAAATTGTCTTAAGTAGAATTATTACGGCATACTTCGCTTCATCTTCATTTGATTGTACAAGTCATTAATTTGACAACAATAATTTGTTGTTGTTTTTTTTTTTTTAATGCTTGAAAATTTATCGTATGGAAGAGTGAAAGGTTCACTAAAATTAAAGAGAGTTCAATTCAAAGTTGACAGAGCTTTCAAGTCTTCCCAACTTGGCCTCTATTTCACTCGTGTTTATAAACATTCAAATTATTTTTTATTTACATATTTCGAGGTATCTACAAATATTATCTTTTTATCGTCCACTTATTTCTATCTATTTATAATTTAAAACTTGAATAAAGACTTCCCAAACAAAACTTACAAGTTACAAGTCATAATCAACATATGTAAAATTTTTCCTTCATCGTATCTCTTCTCCACTCTCCTTAATCCACCTTGGTTTATTATCCATAGCAAATCTCCTAACCATTTCCTCATCTTACCCCCACCCCCAATAACTCCTTTAAGTTGCCCAATGTACTTCATCTTTTCTCAATTTTATTCACATTCCATCTTACATCCTTCGCTCTCCATTCTTGTCAAGAGAAGCAGGCCATTTTTCTTCATTACTATGAATATTACACATAAATATGATTCTCAAAGTGTAATTGTCCAATCTTCTTGATCCTCAATTATTTTCTGTCATGACCAAATCATGGCACTGAAGCCAATGGTTTCTTCAGCAAATGTTCGCAAGAATACTAGATATCACATCGCAGCATTCGAGTGGTTATATTGCCAATTATCTTTAACCAACTAGGACAAGTTGAATAGGTGCAATTATATAGTGTGTGAGAAGGAAAGGAACGTGTAAATTACAAATAAAAAGAAACTAGACTTGTGTTAAGAACCCAATTAAAAAAGCTATCCGCAAAAAAAGAGGCAAAGTACATAACATCAGTGAAATATGTGATCAGAAATTGCAGATAACACAAAAATGATACATCCTTTCTTGTTTCCTATACAATTTTTTTTGCTAATAAAACAATTATTAGAAAAGTATCTCCAAACTCGCTTTGAGAATCAAAATTCTTCATCATATCAGGGAAAATACAGTACTAAACACTCAACTGTCAAAAGTAGAAACAAGAATTTATCGTCTATCTTACAGCAAACTTTATCAACCAATCATCAAACACAAAAATCTAACTTTCTACAATGGCAAGCTGGACTAAATACATCTGCTTATGATTTATAATATGCAATCAGTCTTAAGGATGCCTTGGGTTCTAAGAGCCATTGCCATGTGTTTGAGGTTTCAACCCCGATAACATCTTCAGTGCATCTTCCATTGATGGTCTACCCGTAGTACATAGCAAAGCAACTTCAATAACCAACTTTATCTCCTCTTTGAATGAGTTGGAGAAATCAATGTCATTCTCTTTAGTAATTTCTCTAATGAGAATCTCTTTTGGAGTGTTGTGTATGCTCGATGCTGCATTCACCAATCTACCGTTAGTTAAGACCTCGAGAATGATTTCTCCGAAGTTGTATATATCCATGTAGAGCTCCTCCTTCTTGGATGTGCCGAATTTACCTGTCCAAATAATTAAAAGACAAAGAAAAGGAGAAAAAACATCATAACAGTCGGAGGGTGGGATAAGGGGAATGGAAGTGGACGGAAAATTTTGGGCTGAGGTTTATAAACAAGTGTACAGCAGAAACGCTGAGATCACAAGGATGGAAATGACACTTCTAAGTAGTGATTTTTTGGAGTAATATCCTAGAAACAACAACAGGGAGTGCATGTTTAGTGTGCAATATTATACCGTACTAGACTATAAAATGTTAGTTTCTTTTTCTTTCTAAATGCTGTTTGAGTACTATCTATTCCTACTTATGGCATGAGTTTATATGGAATACATGTACATCACATGCTACCGTAACATTCTCTTTACTATAGGCTAAAGCCTTTCAAAAAATTCTTGGAAGTTATGATTTATTTTGCTCATACGAATAAACGATACACATATATAAGATATTATCTTTACTACTACCTGATAGAGATTAATGTATATGTATAATTTTCGGTAGTGGCAGTTAAATTTACTGGTTAAGAAAATAGAATAACGTGCCTATTAATAAGAAAGGAATATATAACCAAGTGAAATGAAAAGGTGGAAAAAGGAGACTTTATGCATTTGTATGATTCTGATCAATGTTCAATAATGTGTCGAACGTGTACCTGTCTCCTTTGTGAATTTTGCTGGCAATGGACAAGTCAACTGAACCACTGATTTAAGTCCATATTCAACCAAATGAGGTTCCATATTTTCATCGAACATTATATTACTCGCCTTCAGATTTCCATGTGGTATTGCTGGATAACAATCATGGTGAAGGAAGCAGAGTCCCCTTGCAATTCCAATCACCATCTTATACTTTGTTGGCCAATCTCTCTTCATTCTGATCTTTTCCGACAAATTTCCATTAGGCAAGTAGTCATACAACAGATAAGCAAGACGGCTGTTGTAGCAAATCCCGAGCAATCTTGTCAAATTATCGTGCCTTGCATTTCCCATTCTGTGCAAAAATTGTAACACAATTTCCTTTCTTTTTGGTTCCCATTCAATCTTCTTCACTGAAACAGTTATTCCTGTGGGTAAAACTACTTTGCAAATTGAATCTGGCATTGCAGGTACATCTTCAAGGACTTCCACAGAATCAAAGCTCCTCATCACATCTTTTGCAGTGAACTGAGGAAGTCCAGTAAAAGCAACCATTTTCCACTGGCCTTTACTTGCTCTTTTGAAGTATAATATCCCAAAAACCGCAGCTGTGATGAATAGGACTACGACTGCACAGATGATCAGAATCCAGGCTAACTTTTGAGTTCTTCTACTTCCCACATCTAGGCCATTTGGAATAACATTTTCATGATGGCAAGGTCTCAGAGGTGCCCCACAGAGTTTCGGATTACCAAAAAATGCACTTCTATCCATCAATCTGAAAGTCCTCTGTGGAGGAATTAAACCCCAGATGTCATTGTAGGACACATTCAGAAGTTTTAAGGTCAAAGAATTTCCAAATTCTGCTGGGATTGGACCACTGAAACTATTTCGAGACATGTCTATAACCCCAATAGAAGGAAGTTTAGCCATCTCCAAAGGAATAGGACCTGTTAAATTATTGTTTGCCAAATCTATGCTCACAAGTTCCTTACAATTGGAAATACTTTCTGGGACAATTCCCGAAAACTTGTTTGTACTCAATTCAACGACATATAAGGATTTACAATGCTGAAATGGAGGGATATTGCCCGAAATGCTACAAGAAACCACAGAGAAGTTCTCAAGAAGAGGCAGAGACCATGTTTTTAATGGTATTATACCTCCAAGCACAGGATTATTAGATACGTTAAAGTACTGAAGCCCTGAAGCTTGATCAATATCGGCGGGGATTCCTCCAGTGAATCTATTTCTAGACAGGTCCAGATAAGATAAATCAGGAAGATTACTAAATTTCAAAGATATGTCACCTGAGAATGAATTATCTTCCAGTCGAACACGAACAAGAGAGGAACAATTGGAAAGAGATGGAGACAGCCCTTCAGTAAAATTGTTTGAAAACAAGATCAATTTCATTAGCTCCCCTCCTGAACATATATCAGTTGGTATGCTACCAACAAACTTGTTGGTCGAAACATCCACATATTTGAGCTTTGAGTATCTTCCCAAGTCTTGAGGGAGTGAACCTGAAAAGTTATTGTTCCATAGAAGCAGAGTATCAAGTTGTGGAAGCTTAGCAATTCCTTCAGGGACAAAGCCATCCAAATTATTGTACATTAGGCTTAGAAGCCTAAGATTCTTCAACTCAGAAAAACTATCCGGAATTTGTCCGAAAAGTAGGTTGTCCGAAAGATCCAGGCTTTTAAGGGGCAAGATGTTGCTTAATTCCCATGGAATCATTCCAGTAAGCTGATTACTGAAGAGGAAAAGTGATTCCAGTTTTGTAAGGTTGCTGATTTGCTTTGGGATTGAACCATAAAGGTTGGCATCTGCAATGTCAAGATATTTGAGTTCGCTCATGTTCCCAAATTGCCATGGAATTCCTACTTCATATCTGTTATATCCAATCTCCATGTGAGACAGTGTTTTCAGCTTCCCCAGTTCTGGAGGTATGTTACCACTAAGAATATTTCCAGCCAGATGAATGAATTCAAGGTTCTTGAATGAACCATATTCTGATGGGATTGGTCCACTGAAGTAACTCCCAGCAAAATTCAGTACCTTGAGGGACTGAATTTCGGATATATCGGCCGGTAAAGGTCCTGAAAAGCTGTTACTGAATGCATCAAGAACAACCAAATTCTGGAATTTGGAAAACCCACTTGGAAAATGGCCTGAAAAATTGTTCCTGCTGATATCAAGGGATTTTAGATTGGTAAGGCTAGAAATCCCAGCAGGAAGTTTATCTGAAAATGAATTGTGACTGAGGTTCAAATCAACCAAGTCAACAAAGAGATTGAACTGTTTTCCTGTTAATGAACCCCTAAGATTCTTCTTAGACAGGTCTAAACCGACAATTTTCGAAGAATCTTGACCGCATTTCACTCCAGTCCAAGAACATGCAAGAATTTTCCCTGAAGAGTTCACTCCAGAAGGCACAAACCAGTCATTCAAACTGTTGGAACCATCAATAACCTCCGATTTGAAGCTCAAAAGTGCATCAGAAAGAGGATCAGAAGCCAAGACTTTCACCATAAACATCAAAGAAACTGCAAAAATAGTGAAATAATACAAGGAACGGAGAATCCCCATTGGAAATTGCATCCCGAGTGCAGAAGAACGAGGGCTAATTTGGAGGGAGACCCCAGTGAAAGATTGCGTATGTATGTATCCGTGTGTCTCTATTTGATATGTTTATTTTTGGTGAATGATGCATGGGAAATAGAGACAGTTTCAAGAAAAAAAGATGGAAAATTCATAGCAATTAACAGTTGATATGGGAATATAATTGAATTACTTTTTGAACAAGAGGGGACCAGGGAATTGTTAATTTGGTATAATGCTGTTTGCCATTCTTATCTAAGAAGCATCTTCCTTTTTTCTCCCTTTAGACAGTGGAGGATAATTCATTAATGTGAAGCTGTAAATTTAAGCAGTAGCTTGAGAAGGAAATAGTACTGCCTGCCAGAAGCAGTTGTCACAATGATAATGAGGAAATAGTAAATGGTATTTATGAATGAAATGCATGGAAGACCCTTTTTTTTTAATTTGCCGCATGCTCCTTAGATTTACGGATTCGTATCACCATTAATGCACGCTTATCCACAAAATAAATAACAAGAAGTCGGAAATGGTCGACTGGGTTGGTCCAATCAAGAAAGGTATGGAAGTCTTTGAATATTGTTTGGACGAAATTAAATAACAATTGACTATCTAGTGATTAATAAGCACTCTCATTGCACACTTATCGACCAAATATACAACTATTATTTAACATGACTAAACGTCAAAGGTCCATTTGTTGTTGTTCGAGTATTAAAATTATTGGGGAAGTTGTGTAAAATTCACACAAATTTGCATTGAAATTCGTTTTCCACTTCTTTTTGTTATTTTGAATAGGAAATGGTGTCCAACATTGACACTTCATGCATAAAAATTGAGGATATTTTTGTTTACGCCGAAAAGTGACAAAATTTGCATTAATTACACCCAACTTTCTACACAGATTTCTATAAATCTCATGCATGAGTGGGTTGCATCGTGTAAAAATATTCGAATTCGATTAGACAGAAATTAAGCAGCATTTGTCTCTAATTTTCTCAACAAAGAAGGGGACAATATTTTAATAAAGGAAATCTGTAAATACACTCTACTTTATTGAAATAAAAATAGTATATTTACACAACATTCAATTAATCTTGGAAAAAGTGTCCAAAATTGACTCCAACGGCACGAAAATAGACAGATAAATAGCAATAATCCTTCATTTTTGTTCATCTTTATTGAACAACGCGACAATGGTTTCACTATTACGCCCATTTTTTCATCAAGAATGTATTTTTTTTTTTTTTTATGCGAGAGAGGATACGTAGTTGAAAAAGAAATAAAAATTACTGATATGATGAAAAATATTATTTTTATTGAAAAATATGTGATTAACAATGAGTAGAGAAATGAAAATGAAAAAATAATGTGATTCAAATAAGGACTACGTGAATTGTTGGTTACGGACTGAGTTTAATTCAGTGAAATCTTTCATTTAAATTGTTTTCACAAAGAACGTTTATTAAAATATTTGACATAACTTTCACATAATTTATAGGGTCAACAAGCAATCAACACATCACGATCATGGTGTAATACTTTTTGTATTAACGATCCTTATAAATTATGGCAATGAATGACGTTCGTTACTCGTTTAGAAATCAACTTTCAATTTTTATTCGACTTTTAAACTTTTTAAAGTTATTTTTTCAACTAATTTTTTTTTTTTAAAAAAAAATTGTAAATCTTAATTTTATTTTTTAAAAGAGTAATATATAAGCTTGGACAAATATACTGTTAAATTTATTTTTTAAACGTAGTTGTTTTTGCACTGAATTTATTTGAGCGTCCAATTCTAAACGATACAAATGTGAATCAATCTATTTCTCTCTGTGATTTAAGAAAACAATTCTTGAACTTGGTCAAGAAAATTAAAATAATTAATTCTTGACCAATAGAGATAGCTATTAATTCTTGAACTTGTGGAAAAAAAATATNTTTTAAAAAAAAATTGTAAATCTTAATTTTATTTTTTAAAAGAGTAATATATAAGCTTGGACAAATATACTGTTAAATTTATTTTTTAAACGTAGTTGTTTTTGCACTGAATTTATTTGAGCGTCCAATTCTAAACGATACAAATGTGAATCAATCTATTTCTCTCTGTGATTTAAGAAAACAATTCTTGAACTTGGTCAAGAAAATTAAAATAATTAATTCTTGACCAATAGAGATAGCTATTACCTGATTTTTTTTATTTAAAAAAAAA
>CAIGRH010190633.1:0-16388 GCA_903798295.1 Fraxinus nigra
ATAAAAATAAAATTTTTAATGTGTACCACTTTTTCAATCACACGTTCTTCATCAATCTACTATTCCATAATACATTCTTCCAAAATAATGTGACTCAAACACACCCTTATTTTATTGGTCAACAATGTATGAGATTGAAAACTATTTATGTTTGACATCTCAATTTGTAGGTATGATTTTATTTTTATATTCTTGTGCATCACCCTAGTTTTGTTATTCTTGTATAGTAAATTTGTAAAAGCCAACCACATATTTGATTAAATGTTACAATGTTCTTGATAACTCGATGCTTGTTTACCTAATAAGCACACAAAAGTCATGGTTCCAATCAAAATTGTCAAATTTGTTATGGTTCGAAGTTGTTGTGATTAGTGAAAAAAATATTTTGATAATTTCGTTTTGTTTAATCCGTAGGACGTCATAGAAAACTATTTTCCAAAGAAAAGTGTATAGCTAGCTTAAGCAGAAGAATATTTGCTTCTACGAGTTTTTTGAGTTCTGATATACGTCGAGTCTCGACTTTTGATCTCAAAAATCAGTATTGTTAAGAAATGTTATATATCATAGACGTGTTTCATTTGAACCTTCACTTTAAAATATGATTCTTAACAATAATATACAAAGAATAAAATTGTTTATATTCTTAATNTAACTCGATGCTTGTTTACCTAATAAGCACACAAAAGTCATGGTTCCAATCAAAATTGTCAAATTTGTTATGGTTCGAAGTTGTTGTGATTAGTGAAAAAAATATTTTGATAATTTCGTTTTGTTTAATCCGTAGGACGTCATAGAAAACTATTTTCCAAAGAAAAGTGTATAGCTAGCTTAAGCAGAAGAATATTTGCTTCTACGAGTTTTTTGAGTTCTGATATACGTCG
The DNA here is from genome assembly GCA_903798295.1 of Fraxinus nigra. Classification (NCBI taxonomy): domain Eukaryota; kingdom Viridiplantae; phylum Streptophyta; class Magnoliopsida; order Lamiales; family Oleaceae; genus Fraxinus; species Fraxinus nigra. Next base: position 882 of record CAIGRH010190633.1, read on the forward strand.
AGTCTCGACTTTTGATCTCAAAAATCAGTATTGTTAAGAAATGTTATATATCATAGACGTGTTTCATTTGAACCTTCACTTTAAAATATGATTCTTAACAATAATATACAAAGAATAAAATTGTTTATATTCTTAATGGTTGAAAATAAGATGGCTAGATTAATTGTAGATGAAATAGTCTAACTGTTGAAAAGGGGGGACGTTGAGTTTGTGTAGAAGAATTATACCTACCATGTGACAATGAACTGAATCCGAATTTTTTATCAAATGCTATTGATTGGTGGTGGTGTCCTTAGATTTATTAAACTCAATATTCGTATATTTAATAATTAATTTATTGGTAATATGGATAGAGAGGTGCAGTAGTTGAGAGAGTTATGACAAGGCTGCATGATTGAATAGTTAATTGAGATATTAAATTAATTGGAGGCAATATGGCTCAGCTCATTGATTAAAGATTCCTTCAAGAACCAGCCACCCAGAACGTGACGTGATTGAACGCAGGAGGGGGTGAGAGGTTGGAGGTGGGGTACTTGGGTTGAGAAAATAGTTTGACCCAATTTCTCAAGTTGACTCCAATTTTGATTCTAGCATTGAATGAGCCACTTATTTATTTTATATTTTGGGCAAAAAATTCTTATTGTTAATGTTATACAATCAATTAGTGTAATAGAATTCAAAATCAGAGTGTACGTCGATTAGATAAATTGGAAAAGAACGCGATAAATGGGAATATTTTGTCCTGATCTTCGATTAGATAAATTGGAAAAGAACGCGATAAATGGGAATATTTTGTCCTGATCTTTTGATAGCGGATCTATTTAGCGCCTCTTTTATATGGATTAAAATCGTGATTTTAATTTAAGTCAAAGTTAACAATTAACTCTAATTACACGTTTTATTGGACTCGCAACTTTTTAATGTTGTCCTAAGAATTTTTTGATGGTGGATCTATTTATAGCTCGTTTGGTGCACATTTTGGAATTAAGAATACATTTTTACTGATGATGTAATGATGAATATGTGGTTGAAAATGAAGGAAAAGTTATTGATGTAATAGAAAATATTATTTTTATTGAAAAATGTGTGGTTGAAAATGAGTAGAAAAATAACGTGGCTCAGCTTAGGGACGGTTCGATATGGATTAAAATCATATTTTTAATTTAAGTCAAAGTTAGTAATTAACTCTAATTACACGTTTTATTGGACTCGCAACTTTTTGACCATATATTTTATTAATTTTATTAAAATTTACTAAAAACGCCTGTAAATTTATTAATTAATCAAGAAAAACGCCTGTAAATTTATTTATTTTTCAAAGATTTCCATTTTTAATCATCATTACAAAAGGCGAAACTCCAGTATAATTACATTTAATGACAAAAATAGAATTAAAATCCCTGTTATAATTATATCACACGTTAACGAATCTAAACCTATAATCAAGCCATAAGTAGAAAGATCAAGGGTTAAGGAACAAAATGCACTGGATTCCTTCTTATTAGAGTAGGTGCGGGTCCACTAAAGAGACCTATACACTGGCATCTTAAAAAGGCATTAACGTGAATATACAGTGATCGTCAAGGCATTTTCGTCCATTCGAGAAGGTTCTTGAAAATAAAGTACATTTAGAGGTTTCCTCACTCGCTTTTTGTCGTCTGGATTGAACGTGCCCCTTGTATTTAATTGGTTGTGTTTCACTGTTTGCGTGGTGCGAATGGTTTTTGAAAAGTAAGATGCCTTGATTAAAGAAGATTGAAAACCGCTCAGCTCGACGTGTAGCCCGAGCCGCTACAGCATTGAGTCATTGACCAATTCTAACTGTAGCCGAGCCGCTGAATATTCAACTTGTCGTCCACTCAATAGCCCTTCGTTTTCGCTGGCGGTTGAAAACTCATGATTAGCTGCCCAACCAACAAGAAAGTTAAAAAGAACAAAAGTCCCACCGTACCTATCCACTGTAAGTCTGTAGCCAATATCCGTCCAACACTTTTCTCATGGACCCACATTTATACTTAACTACCTGTCTACAACCAAACCAAAATATGACGTATAGATATGCTAACCATTTTTATTTCTCTAAATCTCGGAGGTACCGTCACTCTAAAACCCAAAAAAAAAAACGAACGATTTTTATTTCTCTTGCATTTTGTGATTGCTAGTTGGACCTGTTAATGGCTCGATGAGTTTGTCGACGTTGAGGAATTACGTTGCTCTTCATCCAAATTATAATCGTAGATGCCTTTAGTATGATGTATTGACTTGAACGATAGTTTTACACTCCTTTATCCAAGTTTTTTCAGTTCAGCGTTTGTCTCCAATTATGAGAGAAAGAATGAAGTTTTGAATAGTATATTTTGAGGAATGTGTGGTTAAGATTTAAAGAAATTTTATTGTTTTGTATGTAAAATATTTTATTTGATGAATGTGTTGTGGAGAAATGATACTGTATCAAACAATTTAATTTTTAAAGAATGACAAGCAAACCCTTAATTTCTCCTTTCATCACAATACATATACTCATCAGGTCGAAAAAGATTTATAACATTCTAATGCGATGACACTCTTGATGGAACTTTACACATAATAGAAACAAGATTCCCCTTTATTGGGATATGATTGAATTTATTTTACAGAAAATGTATTTCCCTCTCAATAAGAATAACTACGCATATTAATTAAATTGTATCCGTTCAAAAAGGGTAAAAACCTGTCATTTAAAATGAAAATAAATTACACTAAAATTTAAAACACCCAATAAAATGCAGAAATAAAATAAATTTTTAAAAAGAGAGCACCAATTGGGAAAGTTAGCCCACAGTGAGAAGTTTTATCCTATCCATTTGAAAAAAATCTTACTCACAGTTCTCACAATTGGATAGAACCGTAAGTAAGATTCTCTTATCACATCATAAGTAGATAGTCTTATTTTGGCCCGCTGTGGATAGGAAAACAATTTCTCAGAAAAGTTGACCCCAATCTATACACACACACACCCAATAGTTAAAGAATAATGCGATATACTCTCATTTGGGTTGCAACTTCAATTTAGGTGGTATTAAATGATAGACTAAATAAAATGCGATATACATTCATTTAATTTCACTTATCATTTAATGTCGACTGAAATTATAATTTCAGTGAGGTTAAATAACATTACTCATTTCAAATAAGAATGCCAGCTACTTCCTTTCTGGCACCTTATGCATTCACTCCACGTGTCCGCAAATTTTTCGTGCCACCTTGCGTAATGTTATTACGAAAAGTCAAAACTACCCCAACTGACCAACGGAAATTTGCGGCTCAATCAGGATTGTTTTGTTATTTCATACGCGTCAAATTGCATAAACTCTAATGCGTACGTCTTTTTTCAGATCTAAACTAATCATATGTGGGCTCGTTTATTGACCGTCCTTAGTAAAGAATCAACGCAGGTGCACACACCTGTCTTATGCTCAATAGAGCACGTGATTATTCCCCTACTCTTTTGTAACGCCGTCATTCTGATTTTTCCATTTACACCCTATAAAATTTGTTATTCTTTTACAACTAAATAGAAATTCCATGTAAATTAGGATTCCTTGAAGGGTAAAAGTGGAAATTCATATGATTGATCCAGACGGTGGCTTTTAAAGGGCGGCAGACGTTTGGTTGAACCAACCTAGCAACCACCACTTTCCTTCCAAGTTCAAGCTTCATTCCTTGCATTTACCATTAAAAACAAATTATTACTTCTTACCTATTTCCTAATTCACACTACTCTTCAAACTTCCATCTAATCGTTCGTGTCTCATATGGTCCAAACGACTTCGATATAATTATCGGTAGTTTAACTGACTCTGTTGAATAGTTTTATGTGCCTTTTTGTCTTTCATAAATTTCTAATAAGTTCGTTGATTCTCGTTCCTTCAAAAAGATTGTCGAGCTTTACGAATAATATTTATTTTGTAATTTAACCTACTTTCCAATTTTTTTTCGAAAAATAAGTAATTATAATTTTATGAATATTAGGGTGCCAAGGGTGTGAGAATATAATATATAAAAACTATAAACTATCCATCCTTCTCTCTTTTTTATCGGTTTGCCAAAGCCTAGCCTGTTTTGGATTTTGGTTTACTGTTCCTCTCTCTAAGAAAATTCTCTCTCTATACATACTAACCTCCTCCCTGCATCCCGCCGGATAAGCGCCGAGAAACTGCTAGTCCGCCGGAGAACAGTATTTCAGAAGAACCGAAGGGCTTCTTGAAGGGAACAGTGCCCTTTGTCTTATTAGTTTTTATTCGGCTGGTGGAATCGTCCGATCTCTGAGTTTGACTCGGTCCAAGGAGTTGCAGTGAGAATGTGGAAAGCCTAAGGGAGTTTTCGTGGTTGTTGGAGCCCTGGATCGTGGTCTGGGGCGTTTTTATTGGTTTTTAAGGCTTTTTATTGTGCGTTTTTTGCGGGAAAGAAGTTAGAGAAGACGGAGGCTACCAGCGAAGAGTTTCGGTATGAGATGGTACGCGTATACTGTAGTAATCATTATACATTTATTTTGTAATGCTGTAAATCTGGTTTTTTCCCAAATGTTTTTACCAGTGGGTAAATTGTTGATTTTTATTGTTTGGATCTTGAGCGTTCTTTGATTTTGGTTAAAATTGATGGTTATCTCGTTTCGCCAAAACAATTTTCCATTGGCGTTTTTATTCGTATATATATGTTTATGTATATGTTTGTCATCTACACAGATATATACGTGTCATTATTGCTACTGTAGAGGGGAAACATTGGATTTGAACAATTTTATTTTGGTGCCTGGATTATTTTTTTCCCTCTTGGAAAGGCCATTTTTTCCTTTTTCGCTACCTATGCTTTTTGGATAAACCTTCATTTTTTTTTCGTAATTTTTAAACAACTCTGTATTAGTTCCCATTTCATTTTATTTATTTTTGAATAGGATCTTACACTGGAAAATTTTGTTTTTTGACATTTTAAAAAACTGGATTTTATACTTTCTGCACCAACTTTTGGATATTTTCTTCTAGCTTTGGGTTAATTTAGGAAAAAAATTAGGATTTCTGATGATTTAGGTTATGCATTATAGGTGCTTTTTTGGTCTAATATCATGATTTCCAGGATCTTAGTTATATTTTTGGTCACTCATGGCAGATTGGCTGTTCAGAAATTATTGTTTCTTTGGATTGTTTCATAGAGTTTTACAAGTTTATTTTGGTGAAATTGAGATTTTTCTGTTAATTGATGGGGGATAAGTTGGGCTTTCAATTACAACCCAGACAATTTTCTTACCAGCCTTAAGTAGATTCTCATCTCTAAACTGAAACTACATTATTGTGTATCCTAATGAAAGGAATGAAATGGTTATGCATTGTACTTCGTCCTACAATGTTTTTCCTATAACGTGGAAGCCATGTTCTTGTGTGAAGGTAATTGCTTCAATGAACTTGTAGAGATTAGTGTTTTAATGTCTGCCATATAGCAAGTGGTTCAAGAAAATGATTTCCATGCTTGGAATTGGTTTCAATTCTTCGCGTTAGCAATCGGGTTTAATGAAAGGGTGATATTTCCAGTATCTAGAAATTGACAGGGAAGTCTAGTCTTTTCTATTTTTAAGTTTTTGATGTTTCTATATCTTTTGAGTGATAAAGTTACCCAAATTAATTTTATGCAAGGATTTTAATTGCTGCCAATCTAGATATAGATTCATGCGTATTTGTATTCTTCTCTTAATCATTTGTTTAGCCTTGACAAGACGTAGAAAATTTTGAGTTGACTCGTTTGCATAAATTATTTGGTCTTCACCTTCATTTTCCATATATTCTATGGTTTCTGGCAGGTGGAAGGAAGGGCTTGTTCATCGAGGGAAGCTAAATTGGAATTTTTGAAGCGTAAAAGGCTACAGCGGATGAAAGCAGATTCTGTAGATGATTCCACCCATGTCAGAAACATGGTAAGTAGAAGCTGGGGAGATTCTTTACGAACTTCCGCACCATGTGGTGTGAGGTTACATGCAAATGTAGATATTTATTCAAGATCCGTGGCTGCTTCAAATGATAAAGATGTTTTTTCAAAGCGCAAAGTTGCAAAGTTTGAGACTTCTGATCTTGACTGGACTGGTAAAATTCCTGAATGTCCAATATACTACCCGACTAAAGAGGAGTTTGAAGATCCTTTAGTTTATCTGCAAAAGATAGCTCCAGAAGCATCGAAATATGGTAAATGTCCCCTTCTAATTTTGTATGGGTTGAATAGAGTACTCTTGATGGAATATTTTAGTTTATGCAGGGATAGCGTTCACTGATCTGTTGTTAGTTTGACGGCAATTGTATCACACTTGCATTTTTAATTGCATTATGATATTATTTTTTCCTGTTAAAAAATTTAACCAGGGTATATTTGTGTACTTTAGTCCCTTTGACCTTTCTACTATTTTGGTACAGTAGCATTATGCATCAATTTTCCTCTATATCCATTTCATCCTCCTTGTCACTTTGCTTGTTATTTGTTTACTTTGACCTTTCACTTTGGGAGTTCGTGTTTATCTTAAACTGAAGACACTGTCATTGAACTTCTGCTTTTGATATTTAGGCATTTGCAAGATTGTTTCCCCTGTACTTGCTTCTGTTCCTGCTGGCGTGGTTCTTATGAAGGAAAAAACTAGTTTCAAATTTACAACTCGAGTACAACCTCTTCGTTTGGCTGAATGGGATACCGATGACAAGGTCACCTTTTTCATGAGCGGAAGGTCAGTGTCTTCTTCTCTTGCTTAATATATGATGCAAATAATTTTTCAGTTCTGGCTTGTTGAGCATGCCTTTTTTTTTTCCCAGAAACTATACATTACGGGATTTTGAGAAAATGGCGAACAAGGAATTTGCTCGTAGATATCATAGTGCAGGAGGCCTTCCTTCAACTTTCTTGGAGAAAGAATTTTGGCAAGAAATAGCTTGTGGAAAGACAGAAAGTGTTGAATATGCATGTGATGTTGATGGTAGTGCGTTTTCATCTTCTCCCAACGATCCACTTGGAAAAAGCAAATGGAATCTGAAGGTGTTTATCTCATAACCAATTATTTATTTATTTTTTCTCTTTGTTGGTCTCAGTGGAACTTATTGATCAAATTTTAGACAAGGGGATTTAAGTACTTCTTAGCAAACACGACGAGTACATCTATCTTGTCAGTGGATGTCCGTTCTTGCTTGTTTTCGTAATTTTATCACTTACAGGACCATCCTTGCTGTCTACGCATTTTCTATTCCAAGCTTTATTTGTCTGATATTACTAATTTTGGAGGTGAATTCAGTGCCTATTTTCTCTTCTCTGTTCGGCTTCTATAAACAATTTTGGGATGTATTCTAAGATTTAAGTCTTGAGAGTTCCTTCTCGTGTGCATTTGGCTGCGATTCCTCAAGTTTTTCCCATCAGTAATTTGTCTCTCCATATTTTTCTTTTGCTTTTCTCAGCTTCTTATCTCATTTTCCCATTTAAATCTTCACTCCTGCCTTAAGGGGTTAAATTTGTGTGTAGTTAGTTCAATGTACATTTCTCTAGTTGTATATGATACTGGTTCATAAAAGCTGCCCTAATACAAAAATGAAAAAGAAAAGAGGAAAACAAATTATGTCTAATGTATATTTTTTTATTGGTTTCAGAAACTATCTCGGCTACCTAAATCTATTTTGCGTCTTCTAGAAACAGCAATCCCGGTAATGAGCTGGTTCTTAGATCCTTCGGCATTGTCCAATTTCATGTTTTTGCTTGTGCTGAACAAATATTTGTTTTGCTCCAGGGAGTTACTGAACCTATGCTTTACATAGGAATGCTGTTTAGCATGTTTGCTTGGCATGTGGAAGATCATTACTTGTATAGGTATGTGCCATTATGTACTTGATTACACACGTTTTAGTCTTTCAGTGTAGTAGTGGTGATTGATGTATTTGCTATTCACATCCATGTGCAGCATCAATTATCATCACTGTGGGGCAGCAAAAACTTGGTATGGGATTCCTGGCCGTGCAGCTTTGGATTTTGAAAAGGTTGTAAAGGAATATGTCTACGCTCATGATATCTTATCAGAAAATGAAGAGGATGGTGCTTTTGACGTGCTTTTGGGGAAAACAACGTTATTTCCTCCTAACATTTTGTTGGATCATGATGTACCAGTTTTCAAAGCTGTACAGAAGCCTGGGGAATTTGTAATAACTTTCCCTAGAGCATATCATGCAGGATTTAGTCATGGTATGAGAAAAAAATTTCTACACGTGCCGTAATTTTTTTGAATTAAGTTTTTCTGTCTTCAACATGCTTACCTTTTGTCCTCAATCTTATATAAAGTTCTCTCTCTTATATCTCATAGGTTTTAATTGTGGGGAAGCTGTCAACTTTGCAACTGGTGATTGGTTTCCCTTGGGATCAATTGCTAGTCACCGCTATGCTTTACTTAACAGGATGCCCCTCCTTCCTCAAGAGGAACTTCTTTGCAAAGAAGCAATGCAACTATATACAAATTTGGAACTTGAAGACCCAGACTATTCATCTGCAGATTTGATTTCCCAGAATACTATTAAAGTTTCTTTTGTAAATTTGATTCGTTTTCAGCATCGTGCCCGTTGGAATCTAATGAAATGGAAAGCATGTACAGATGTTTCTTTTATTTCCCATGGAACAATTCTTTGCAGCATGTGCAAACGGGATTGTTATGTAGCATATGTGAATTGCAATTGCTACTCGCATCCTGTGTGTCTTCGCCATGGTAATTCCATTCCCAATGATACCATCTGGATTTTTTCATTGACATCTTTTCCTTGTATATTTTTATCATCTTGCTGATCTTGGTCTCCCGATATTTATACCAGATATAAAGTCTGTAGATTTACCCTGTGGAGGCAATCCAACTCTCTGTGTGAGGGAAGATATCTTAGATTTGGAAGCAGCAGCTAGGCGGTTTGAGCAGGAGGAGGATATACGATATGAGGTTCAACAAAACAGAAATGGTGAGGACTCTGTTCAGCTAGCAAAAATGTTCTCGAGAGCTGAAAATGATGGTTATCTCCCTTACTGCGAGATTAATTTGGAGTTTAACGAGGAAATTTCCCAATCTGACAATCAAATACAGCAGCAAGCATATAGTTCTCCATGTCGGTCTACCTTGTGCACTGGCACAGAGAATATAAAGACTGCTTCAGATGCTTCCACTTTGGGTTCTTTATCTTCATCAAGCCTGGGTGTCGTTGCAGAGTCACGTCAAAGTCTTTATTTTATCGGCAGTGTAAGATTTATGTTCATTTCCATTATGCTGTCAACATTGTTTTGACTTTATATAGAAATACTTCTGCTTCTGGCTGGAGAAAAGTGATTTTTAGTATGTTGTCCTAGTCAATTCATGATTTCTATGTTATCCTGCAGGTTCAAGGGAATATTAACTCAATGTCTCCTAGAGATTGCGTTACATGTGTTCCTGAAGTTTCACAATCCTCTACCAGTGAATATGTTAGTTCTCAGAAGAAGGCTGTTCAGAAGATAGATTTTGGAACCAGTGTCAACGAAGAAAGCGACGAGTCTGATTTTGAAATATTCAGGGTCAAGAGGCGTTCTTCCACTAAAGTGGAACAGAGAAATGCACAGAACCCTGTCTCTGTTAATTCTGAACATCAGGTACAGCATACTGAATATATGTAACATTGTTCTTGTAAAGGTTACTTAGCAATTTCTCTTAACAGAATTATGACGTCAAAAATGGGGAAAAAAATTTCTATTTACTTGTTTGTTTATGTACTACTTGTAAAACCAGCTCCCTTTCTGAAAATGAAATCAAATAAAAAAGGAAAGAAACATTCTAAGAAAAGCATGTTATTATATTTCCATTATTGAGAGCTAATATGCCCAAAATAAAAGAACACTAGCTGAAATTCTCTACCGACATTATCTTTTAGATTCCATTTTGTTTTAGCTTGAATTGTAAATATAAACTCTTTTAAGTTTGGTATACATTATGATGATCGTGAAAGGAAATTTGATGTGTTTTTTCCTTTTAAAAACCCATCTGAATGTTCATCATTTATTGAATTTTTATTTTGTGATATAAAATCTAGAGCTCCGAACCAACATTTATGGTGGTTATTTTTCCGAATTTTGCTATTGTACTTCTAGCTAGCTGATCTTTTTTTGTCACACGTAGTATAAAATTTCATTTCTCCTTTCAGCTATTACTTCCGAGCTAACTGTTTACTCCAGTTATATTTTAGCAGTGTCAATCTGTTTGTTCAATTGTCTCAGGCTTTTAAGAGGTTAAAGAAACATCAACTGGGAAGGTGTGGGCCGTTAACATCATCTGAATGTTCAACAGCTGAAGATCTGAGCTGTTACTTGAATCGCAACTCAACTCAATCTAAAGAAGCCCCACAAGGTGCTTCAAGGGATATAGCCAGAGGAAGTGGCATTCCCATCTCCATTAAGTTTAAGAAAACGGCAAATGAGGAAGCAACTAGTAAACATGGAGAAGTGCACAGAAATGACCGATTCCAGCACGAGTTAAGAAAAACTATGAGGGAACCTCCCTCAATAGAGCTTGCGGCGAAGCGCCTCAAAATCAGAGGTCCATCATTTTTAGATGGCAGATTAAATTGAATTTAGGTGAAGGGCGGCCTGCCTCTAGAGCATCTTCTTCAACCTGACATTGCTGACATCGTATTCATTAATGGGGGGAATCTAACAACAGGGAAAAGCTAGAAACTTCTTTCTCGGGAGGCAGCAAATGACGAAACTAACCAACATTTTAGATTAAAGAAGGCATTCTTTGTGCAGGGCTCGAAATGCGGGCAATTTTGCACGGTGATAAATCTCATTGGTTCTCAGGCTGGGTTGTTTTTGCCTCATTGGCAGGAGAACCTTTCTCGTTGCTGGAGCAGAGCAGATAGTAGGTTTTTTAGGTTAGTTTTGTTGATTGACATTAGTTGTTGTTAACAGTTGATTGATTTTTTAGGCCCATTGGCTTTTCATTAATGTCAAAGTCTGCTGCTGCTTCTCGTGGGTAGGGTTCATTATTCTTTTTGTGCGTTTGCACCTTGATAATACTTCACAAGAATAAATTCAAATATTTTTCTTCTTTTACTGTCTATATGGATTTACGAAGTATACTCAAAGTGAATATTGAGCGTCTCACTTTGTTGCACTTGGGGGTGAGGACATTAACGATTCACATATTCGTAGTGTTCATGTTCATTGAGGCTTGTAGTAACATATCACCTGTGCCTTAGCTGTTGGTCTCGAGTCTCGATTGGCTACCATCTCGCTAGTTATGTAATTAATAGATGAGTCCGTAAAAACTTTTTTTTTAAATTCTCAAACACTAGTTTTACACTGTTACATTGTGTAGTACACTTTTCACCACATATTTTCACCATCTCCACCACTTGTAATCGTGTATTATACACATTTTTTACTGTAAACAAGATCATCGCTCTGAAAATTATATAGCAATGGTTGTGGTACGGTTTTAGATAAAGCTGATTGAATGTAGATCAGGCAATATGTTTGAGAACAAAATTTAAACTACGGGAACTTAAAACTTAAATAGAATAATTGGTGAAATTTTCCCAAGAAGTTAATTTCAATTAAATCGAGTGTTCTTGTCCAATCTTGACAAGCCAATGGGATTGGGCCTTGCATATGAAATGGTTGATCCATTTTAGACTTTTAGTTATGGGCCGACTTTTATATTTATAAATGGCCCAACTACAATTATTGGCCTAGATTACATCGAGTTTTTTCACAATTTGAGGAACTTTTATCCCGCACTTGATTTTACTAAAATTACAGAAATACTAATCAATTTTTTTAATTGTTAAAAAAAAAAAAATTGTTTAAAATTTCAAACCCTAAAAAACCTACACAAAACAAATTCCCACTCCCAAACCTTGTAAAAATTACTCACCAACCACATCACAATCACCGCCCCTATCTATAACCACTCCCACCACTATCTCCTTCACCAAAACCATTTTCCTCCAACACAACCATCACCACACCATCGCCTTCCCCTATGCCAATTTGACCACTATTAATAGATAAAATGATTTCTTTCATTTCTAGATCCCAAACAATTCAATTAGGCGTCACTACACAAAAATATAAAGTCATTTCTTCAAAATTATCTCTATTTCTAAGTTCATAACCTTCGTGGTAGTTTCATCGATATTGCTTCTAATGATGCATACAATATTTGAATTCTTAAACCATAACAAATATATGATTTCTCATACTCATTATACCTTAAAGTTGTTGATGATCATTTCATGGTGGCAACTCCGAATGAAAGGGGAATAAGGGAGCCTTATCAGTCCCAACAGATTCAATAAATACATCAATTCATTTCTCCATTTTATCATGAAAGATTTGAGAGTTCAGGTTGAAAATATATGCATATATAGTGATCTAATGCCAAGGCAGACAATAGAAGATTGGGATGGAGCCTCCGCAGAGTTCACAATTGCCGCAAGCTAACATATTAATGACGAGGAAGACATTTTTGTCACGCTACTAATACATTAAGCTCTGTAGGATAAGGGCAATTAGCGAGACGTATTGAAGTAAGGAACATGGCACATATGTTTGGAATAGATTCCATTTCGAGAGACCTCTTCCTTCTTTTGCCACTGAATATGAATTTTAAGATTTGAACCATCTCCTCTTCTTTAGTGGAAATTTCACATCTTATTTATTTTTTTTTTTTGGCGATTGCTTTATGTTGGTGGTGGAGATGTAAGAAAAAAATTGCCAAATTGAAAAGGGGAATCGAAACTATATTTTTGTACCCTCGGTTTGTATCCCATGGACCCTCAACGCAATGGTTTTAAAAACAAATCGACATGTTAAAAAAAAAATTAATTATTGCCAGAAATTAGACCAATATATTACAATCTCAACCTCTAAAATAAAAATGTAACCATTAAAATTTCAAAAAATGCTGAATGTACACACTTTGATGTACATTCACTTTGACAGCCCCTCACATGGGGTGGAGCCCGTGATTTTTAAAAATGTGGACCCCACCCTCATGTGAGAGGGCTGTCGAAAAATGATTTACACCCTAGATAACTCTAAAATTTCATACAAAAATTGACAATTTAGTGAATTATCCGTTACCAAATATCATAAATATCCTAATTTACCAATCAAATCACACGGCGAACATTTATTAATAAATTTTATCGTCAATATAAAATACGAAAATATTTTCATAATCAATGAAATAGTGAGATAAAGTGATGAAAAAATAAATAGTCAAACCCCAAATTAAAACTGGACCAAGCCGATGGTGTTCAATGAGATAAGGTGTAAAAATGTCGAAAATGTGAACAAAAAAGAAGGGGAAATTGTGTTGGTGGTGGTGGTGAGTGGCTGCTATGGTGTTTGACGACAATTTTTATGGTGGTTTTTTATGATAGTAACTAATGAGATGGGATGACAATGCCATTTGTGGTAGTGGTAATGGTGATGTCGGTAGTGGTGCAGATAGATATGATAGGTTTGATGGTGTTGGCGGTGCACATCAACGTGTAGAACACTTGAAAGTTAATCTGTTACCCAAGTAACACATTGAAATATACGTAGCGGTATGTGTTGCACGTGTAGAACACTCAAAAGCTAATTTGTTACCCGTGTAACACATTGGAACAAAAAACAGTATTTTGATAAAAGTAAAAGGTTGGACAATAATTTGAGAAATAGTTTAGGATTTTAGGTTGGGCTAGTGTTAGAAAGTGATATTGATTGACCTTGAATGACATTCTCCGAGATAGGCTTCCTTGGTTTCTTTGTGGGTTTATGATTTTAAGTTGCGGATTATGTGAACATGTTTATAATTCTTAGAAACTATGCGTGCTCCAAGAAACTGGATAACTAACGAGGTAGCTCATGTTTAATCATATTTTATTTTGTGAAGAATACATAACTCTTACATATGAAAATTGCTTTTCAAACCTAATAAACTCATCAAATTATTTTAAATTCAGGTGTTAATTCCAATTAATAATATGTAAAATATAAATAATTAATTATCTCCACCCAATCATCCTCGCCAAATTAATAGTATATCAAATAATAATCAATTGTACTACGTGTACGGGCCCAGGCGTCCCCCAATAAGGGCCGCCACTTGTCAATTCGGTAAAAGATTTGGTAAATGATTATGTACGAATAGAATTATTCAATAATAATATCTTACCCAACCCCAACCCACCCACCCACCTGTAAAAAAAAATCTCAACAATTAAAAACTTTTTCTCGAGATTACACCCTATCCCAACTTGTATAAATTTCTAGAAATTAAAAATATTTGTTCATGAAGATTACATCCTCCCCTGGAACCACCTCCACCTACCCCAATCATTCAAAAAATTCAAAAAATTTAAAACGTTTTTTTTCGGAGATTACACCTCACCCCACAAAATCACCCCAGATTTGTAATTAACTTGTGTTATCTATGACTAATTATGATTAAAGTCGTTTTTAGTGTGACTGTTTGTGATCGTTTAATATGAGACTATATATAACCAAGTCACTAATCTATATTATTTATGACTAATTGTGATCAAATTTATCTTCAATGTGATTAAATGTGACCAAATTTATCTTCAGTATGTTTATCTGTGACAAGGTCAATCATAAATGTGACGATAGGAGATCAAGTCACAATTAATACAGAATTGGTCACAACCAATCACAATAAATACATATTTGATCATAGAGGATTACCACATACAAATCTGTACATATCACAGACCAGCACCACCAATCACCACCACCATCACCTCCAATGTACTACCATTACCACCTTCCACTCAAATCCAAAACCATAAATAATATCTTCACCTCAAATCCACAACATCAATCATGCATTATTTATCGATCATAAATCACAAATTTTATAAGTCACAATTTATTTCACGATTACAAATTATCAAACTAGTTGGTCACAACTAACAAATTGTGAGTCACAATTTATTTCACGATTACAAATTATCAAACTAGTTGGTCACAACTAACAAATTGTGAGTCACAATTACAAATTTAGTCTTAATTTTGCATTATTTAAACCAAATATTATTTATTAGTCACAGATTAATCAATTTATTGGTCACAATCACTCAAAATCCTAAACCTACTCCACCAATGACACTAATCGAATGCCACCTCACCACCATGGCCACCATCACTACCATCTACACCATCGTCTCAGCACCACCACCACCTCACTATGCAGTGCCACTCAAATTGCTCACAGTACCATTGCGTCAACGCTAACACAACTACGAGCGTAGAACCGACGACAGTGACAAAGTGAGAATGAGAGGTAGATAGAATAAAGTAGAGAGAGAGTGGAAAGGATAGAGAGAGAAGGAAGAAAGAAAGAAATAAAATGAATTAGGGTTGGGGGACTGTAATGGGGTGGGTGGGGTGAGGATATATAGATTAATTTAATTTTATAATATTACTATTTAATATTACAAAATT
>CAIGRH010190654.1:0-12758 GCA_903798295.1 Fraxinus nigra
TTTCAAACTCGAAACCCTAGATTTAATAACCAACTTTTAACATATTGTACATTACTCCTTGAACTTTTACAATCTATCAATTTTAATCACTTTATTCACAGAATTTGCCAATCACAAAATTAATTAAAACCTAACCGTTTGAAAAGGAGCCAACAAGAGAAGCGAGAGAAGGAACCTATGAAGGAGGAGGAAAAGTAGGAAGGAGGAGTCACATGCATTCATCTGATGATTCTGCATATTCAGTTTACGGAAGTGAAAAGAGCCCATGATGAGGTGTTTGACTTTGGTACACACGATTGAGCATTCTTCGTTGAGGTTGGGTCTTTTGTTTCTTGACATGAATAGCAAGATAGTTGTTCAGTACCTGATGTGCTTGATCCAGGAAAAAATTGAGGGGCTTTCAATGAATAAAAAAAAATTTGATCACATGTGACAACTTTTCGATCTCAACCTTCGGCTTACTACTAACCAATGTTGTCAAATTCAAACCAGACCAACTGGTAAAATTGGGAAAAGGCCTCGAATTCGAACCTATTATTATTATTATAATATATTAATTGCAAAAGAGAAAATCGGTAAATAAATCAATGAACCGCCCGGTTAACCGCAAACCGAAAACCCGATCATGATTTTTTAACAATTTTTCTTTCCAATTTTTTTGAATTTTGTTTATTGGACTCAAATGCAATGGCAAGCCCAATTGAGATTCCCTTCAAAGTATTGCTGCTTTTAAGAGAAACTCTTCATCAACTTTTCCTTTGATCATCGGAGGTGCGATAAGAAAATAAAGCCACTGCGCCCCGGCGTGGGATAAAAGCTGTGGTGAAATCTTAAATGATTACTTAGATCATTTACTTCATTCTATAATAACATGGATTTAAATCATGGATCCCAAAGCTCAAACAATTTCGATTGAACAAAGTAATTTATTTTGGATATATTAATTATTAGTTTCCAAAATTTTAAAATATATTATATGATAATAAATCTAGCCCGTGCCTGAGCTCCATTTTGAGAGAGAACACATTTTCGAATATTAATTTGTGAAAAATGTGACTAAAAATGAAGAAAAAGTTTTCGATTTACATGTAATATTATTTTATTGAAAAATGTGTGGTTGGAAATAAATTTTGAAAAAATGAATTTAAAAAAAAAAATGGGGCTCAAACAACCCCCTATATAAAATATTTTATTATCTGTGTGTGTATTTATTTATTTAATTTTGGCATCCACTTCGACAATTTAACCCTTAACCCCTTATCATTTTCATGGTTCGAGACGATTTTTAAAACATTGC
This sequence comes from Fraxinus nigra, assembly GCA_903798295.1. Lineage (NCBI taxonomy): Eukaryota > Viridiplantae > Streptophyta > Magnoliopsida > Lamiales > Oleaceae > Fraxinus > Fraxinus nigra. Next base: position 1,298 of record CAIGRH010190654.1, read on the forward strand.
TACTAACTATGCTTCTTTCCTTCACCTTATTAAATACTACGTCTACAATTTTGATGTCCCCTTTGTATAGATTTTAGGAAAAAAACCATTTGTACAGGAGATTTTCTTCTGTAAAATTTACAGACAGACACAATGGCAGGGTGAGTGGGTGTGTTATGGCATTTTTTTTATTGATGTGGGACCCACCAATGTGTGTGTGTGTAAGTGTTCTGTAAAAATATTTTGTGTACAAGAAGCATTGTTCTAGATTTTAATAAAATCCATCATTCAACATTCAATATGATCCCATCTTCAACAAGTACTCACAAAACCTCTAGACCAATTCCTCGTCCAGAGGTGGCTCAAACAATTTGGGGATCTCAAACAAAATTGCTTGTAACGTAACGTCCCAGAATCTTAATATTCAGATTGCTACTAAAACACACATTTATTTCCTATTTCGACCCTCTAGCATGTTGCTTTACGCCAGCATTTAGTTGACAGACCATACGAACTTGGAAAAACATGAAGAACAACACATCAGGTGGAAATCGTTAGAAAATCAGATAGAAATATGAAAATTTCATGCTAGCGAATCTGCATCACCGTCACGGGGATTACCCAATGGAGAATTACTGCTTCCAACTCCTTAAGCAATAACTCGTCAATGCACTTTTCATGTCGTGCTAAAGTATCAAGAAGGTGTCGTATAGCTTTACGATCACTCATTTGAAAACCTTCGTTCTCTGCTTTTATCTATTGCTCATGGACACTTCGCACATGATCCTCCAAATCAAGAGAAATATCAATTTCAAAGTTTAGGTAAGCTGTTATCACTATTCTTCGAGCACTAACATTCAGGGGAGGACCCACATGGGGTCATGTGGGGTCAGATGACCCCACAAAAATTTTTTTAATAATAATAAAAAAAAATATATATAACCTAAACATTTTTGAAATCTCATTTTTGACCCCACAAGAAAATTGTCTCGGTCCGCCCCTCTAACATTATTTCTCCTTTTTCTAGCTAGTTGATTTCCTCTAACCATCTGTCACTCACAACTATTCTAGCCCAAATACGTAACTTTAAAAAAAAAAAGGGGTGTTTAACTCATTTCATTTCATCATTACGCATATATCAGTTAAAAGTATTTTTCAACCGAAATATGAATTTGTGTATTTCATAACTTCGAGAGATCANATGTGGGTCAAATGACTCCACAATTTAATTTTTTAGTTTTTTTATTTATTTATTTAACCTAACCCTAAAAGACCCCACAAGAAAATTGTCTCGGTCCGCCCCTCTAACATTATTTCTCCTTTTTCTAGCTAGTTGATTTCCTCTAACCATCTGTCACTCACAACTATTCTAGCCCAAATACGTAACTTTAAAAAAAAAAAGGGGTGTTTAACTCATTTCATTTCATCATTACGCATATATCAGTTAAAAGTATTTTTCAACCGAAATATGAATTTGTGTATTTCATAACTTCGAGAGATCACAACTGTAGAAACATAGCATCTATGAACTTTATCATCCTGCATATATATATTCTTTCATGTCCACTAGAGCGACCAGAGGCCTTCATCAGAGATTACTAATGGCAATATCGCTAGTGATGTAGTCGAGAATCACCGAGGGTGCTTTGTAATTCTGATTAAAATCAATATATGCTATTGATTCATATGAAATTATCGAATTTTTATCTCTGATTATCATTGACACATTCGTCAACAATACTCACGACAATGTCGCCAAAGATGTTATCAAGAATCACCGATGATATATCAATCAAAGCCATCTAAGTTTTAGTAACAAGAAGAAGTCGCCGGTGTCACCAAAATTTGCGTTTTCCTATATTTTTTAGTTTTTTATAAGATACCGACACATAAGTTAAAATATTTTTTATTCTTTCCTTATATTACTAACATATGAGTTAAGTTTTTAATCTTTTTTGTTACGGATAGAATTTTTTTGTTAGCATTTAACTTCTATATTTTTATTTATTTATTTAATGACGAATTTCATTTTATGAATTAATGTTTTTTAAATTAGTATTATTTTTAATATTTGATTATTCTTTAAATGGTGTTCATTAGTCATTACGACAAAATTCTTCCTCCTTTTTAGTGCACAATTGACTGCTACTATAGGATGGGATTCGGGAGTGAATTTTAGCTACTTCCTTTTTAATCATCAGCTCTTCCAAACATGCTTTCATCCTTCAACAATAATGGAGATTCTACTATAATAATAGAGGAAGAATTGAAAAGTTTACCGGTGATAGATTCATTTGTAGCAGATAATATTGAATAGTATTACCATGAAAATGTTCTGTTGAAGTTGGCCGTGTAAGTGACTCTTTTGTTGTCACTTAACAATTGCTTTTGGTTACCATTTAGTCACATGTTTTGGTTTATGTATAACTTATGTAATGATGTAAAGTTAGGCTAGTTCGGACCTAACACAAGTTAAGGTATTGTCTAGTGGTAGTAGGTAGTATGGTTGTTGGTAGAAAGTACTTTTGAATTGTATCAAATCATGGCTATATAGTCAGTCGGGCAAAACCATTAACACGAGGAAAACAATTCTCTATTTTTCTCTGTTTTCCTCTCCTCTTGTTTGTTTAATATTCTTCAGTGGTATCAGAGCGTTTGTTGATCTTAGAAGGATTGAAAAGAGTAGGAAAAACTAAACAATCCGGTAAGAACTTCAAAATCGGTAAGCTTTTGTATAATCTGGTAGAGTTCATCCTCTTTCATTCTCTTTGAACCTATAATTTTTGTAAGATCTATCAAAATCGGTAAGAACTTCCCATATCGGTAAGAACTTTGCCAACAGCCCTGAGAGAAAACCTTTTATCAAATCAGCAAGAACATGGCTTCAGGCAGTTTCTCAACACCTTTACCCCCAGTTTTTACAGGTGAGAGCTATGATTTTTGGGCTGCGAAGATAAAGGCTTATTTGAAAGCCTATGACCCGTGGGAGATCACAAAATCCGGAGCAAAGCCACCACCACTTAGAGCAAATCCAACTATAGCTTAGCTGAAGCAACATAGTGAGGAGGTTGCAAAAAAGTTTAAGGCCTTGTCTTGCATTCAATCAGCCGTCTTTAATGCAATCTTTACCAGGATCATTACTTGTGAAACAGTAAATGAGGCTTGGGATAGGTTGCTTGAGGAGTTTAGGGGGAATGCAAGAACAAGACAAATACAAGTTCTCAATCTTAGAAGGGGGAATGAGACACTGAAGATGAAGGAGGCTAAATCAGTTAAAGACTACTCAGATAGGCTGATGAAAGTTGTGAACAAAATAAGGATGTTAGGGGATGAACAACTTGATAAGTGTGTGGTAGAAAAGGTTCTTATCAGTTTGCCTGAGAAACTCGAGGCAAAAGTCTCTTCACTTGAAGATTCCAAAGATCTGTCTCACACTACCTTATCTGAGCTCATAAATGCTTTGCAACCAACTAAGCAAAGGAGGTTTTTTAGATAGGAAGAACAGGTTGAAGGAGCCCTGTTTGCCAAAGGAAAGTATAAAGCTCAAACAAGCTTTGGTGTAAAGAAGCAACAACCTGAAAAGAAGAAAGGAGAAAGCAGTAGAACTGTAGGCAAAAATGAAGTTTATCTACCCTGTCCTCATTGCAAGAAAACCGGCCACTCTCCTAAATGGTGTTGGTATAGGTCAGGAGTCCAATGCAGACCATGTAAACAATTTGGACACGTTCAAAAAGTGTGTAAAAACCAGAAGGAGAAGCAGGATTTACAGCAAGCTCAGGTGGTATAAATTCATCAGCAGGAGGAGCATTTGTTCATAGCAATGAATGAAAGGGCCTACAACAATGATGAAATATGGCTATTGGACAATGGATGTACTCACCATATGACCTCCAATTCCAGCATTTTTGTAAAGCTAGATGAAAGTTATATATCAAAGGTTAAAGTGGGAATGGAAAGTTTGTAGAGGTTAATGGAGTTGGTGAAATTTCAGTACAGACCTTGATAGGTACCAAGTATATTTTTGATGTTTTATATGTTCCAAATATCGATCAAAACTTGATAAGTGTTGGTCAATTGATTGAAAAAGATTATACTTCGGTATTCAAAGATAAGATATGCACTATATTTGATTTAAAAAATCAAGAAATGATGACCATTGGCATGAAGAATAGAAACTTCCCTTTAGAATGGAAAATTGTAGGTGATCAGGTACTTGCAAGCACTGTCATTAAGTTTTCACTATAGCATAAAAGACTTGGACATGCTAACTACACATCACTCAAACAATTACATGATTTGGAGTTGGTTGAAAACTTGACTGAAATCAGTAAGGATGATGGATGTGTATGTGAAATCTGTTAATTGGAAAAGCAAACTAGGGTGCCATTTTCTAAAAATCAATCTAGAAAGGTTTCAAACAAGTTGCAGCTTATCCATTCTGATGTATATGATCGAATGAGAACACCTACTTTAAATGGCAGTAAGTATTTTGTGCTTTTTATTGCTGATTTAACAAGGATGTTCTGGGTATATTTTCTGAGACAGAAGTCTGAAGTTGCTGGTTTATTTCAAAGGTTTAAGAACTTGGTTGAAAATGAGAGCAACTGTAGAATAAAGGCTATAAGATCAAACAATGGAACAGAATATTGATGCAACCAATTTGATAAATTCTGTGAAGATATGGGGATACAACATCAGCTGGCTATTCTATATTCTTCTCAGCAGAATGGTGTTTGTGAAAGGAATAAGATTTAGAAAATGAAGTACTGAGGACTAGACCATTAGTTGATGTATACGCCAGATGTAATTTAGCTCAACTGGAGCCTTTAAACTTTGTAGAGGCTAAGAATTCTGAGGAGTTGATGGCTGCAATGAAGGATAAGCTAAATATGATTGAGAAAAATGAAACTTGGGTGTTAGTTGACAGGCCAAAAGATAAGAATGTGATAGGAGTCAAATGGGTGTACAAAACTAAATTGAACCCTGATGGTTCAATCAACAGGTTGAAAGCCAAGCTGGTTGTGAAGGGATATGCTCAACAATTTGGCATTGACTTCATAGATACTTTTGCACCAATAGTAAGATATGAAATAATCAGATTACTATTTGTTATTGCTGCTCAAGGATGTTAAGTCAGCTTTCTTAAATGGCTACTTAAATGAGGAAATATTTGTTGAACAACATGATGGTTTTCTAGTGGCTAGAGCAGAGGATAAGGTCTATCAATTGAAGAAGGATTTGTATGGCTTGAAGTAGGCTCCAAGAGCCTGGTACAGCAGAATAGATGAGCATTTGAGCTCCATTGGTTTCTAGTAAAAGTGTTAATGAGCAAACACTTTATATCAAGCATTTGGATGAAGAAATGATTGTCATCTCTTTATATGTTGATGATCTTCTAATAACCGACAACAATCAAGCTTTAATTGAGCAAGTGAAAGATGAAATAAAGTAGGCTTTTGAGATGACTGATCTTAGGAAAATGCAGTATTTTCTCAACATGGAAATAAATCAGTCTCAAGAAGGAATTTTTGTTTGTCAAAAGAGATATGTCAAGGAGATGCTAAAGAAGTTTAGCATGGAAAACTATAAACCTATGAGCACTCCCATGGTGCAAAACCTAAAGTTAATGAAGGATGATGGATGTAGAAAGACTGATGAAAAGATTTATAGAAGCGTGGTAGGAAGTTTTTTGTATTTAACCATCACTACACCATACATTACCTTTATTGCAAATCTACTTTCTAGATTCATACAAAAACCAAATGAAATGCATTTCCAAGCTGCAAAGAGAGTTCTTAGATATATCAAAGGGAATGTAGAAATGGAAATTTAGTATATGAAGTCAAGGAATCTGAAATTGGTTGGCTATACTGATAGTGATTGAGCTGGTTCCTATGATGACATGAAAAACACTTTTGGTTATGTTTTTTATTTGGGTTCAAGTATTATCTACTAGAATTCAATGAAGTAAAAAATAGTTGCTCAATCAACTGCTGATGCAGAGTATATTGCAGCTTCAGAAGCAACTAACCAAGCCATCTGGTTGAGGAAAGTTTTGGAGGATCTAACTACAAACAAACTAATGCAACTGTGATTTATTGTGATAACTAGTAAGCTATTGCTATGGTAAGAAATCTGATGTTTCATGGTAGAACAAAACACATCAAGATCAAGTATTATACAATTAGGTAAGCACAAGAACATTTTGAAGTAAAGCTGGTGCATTGTTGTTCTATTGATCAATATGCTGACATTTTGACAAAGCCATTACCAAAGGAAAGATTTGAAACACTAAGAAAGTGTCTTTGTGTTTCCAACAAAAGTGTCAAGGAGGAGTGTTGAAGTTGGCCGTGTAAGTGATACTTTTGTTGTCATGTAACAATTGCTTTTGGTTANTGTTCTATTGATCAATATGCTGACATTTTGACAAAGCCATTACCAAAGGAAAGATTTGAAACACTAAGTAAGCGTCTTTGTGTTTCCAACAAAAGTGTCAAGGAGGAGTGTTGAAGTTGGCCGTGTAAGTGATACTTTTGTTGTCATGTAACAATTGCTTTTGGTTACCATTTAGTCACATGTTTTGGTTCATGTCTAACTTATGTAATGATGTAACGTTAGTCTAGTTTGGACCTACTACAAGTTAAGGTATTTTCAAGTATTGTCTAGTGGTAGTAGGTAGTATGGTTGTTGGTAGAAAGTACTTTTGAATTGTATCAGATCATGGCTATATATTCAGTCGGGCAAAACCATTAACACGAGGAAAAAAATTCTCTGTTTTTCCTCTCCTCTTGTTTGTTTCATATCCTTCATGTTCAAATTCCAGTGGTTTGATTTATTCATCATGGATTAAATCTTAAGGTGGGCAAGCAAAAACTAATGTGTATCAATTTCTATCTTCAAGGTGCATCACATACAAGCATTTAAGCTTTGAAAGATTCTATCCTACTAAATAAATAAACCTCAGACAACATAATGAATGGTACAAATAAATACCTCGGAAACACCCTTAAACCATCCATAACCATTGTATCTTCACCTCAATAAGAAAGCAAAAGCTTAAAGTTACAGTCATGATAACTATACGTACGTTCACTATAATGTCAATCATGTAATTATACTTCAATTTTATTCAATCGGATAACTCCACTTAATTTATTTCTACTAAGATAACTAATAAGAGCGTTTTACACACTTATTTCATGCTACAAATACGAACAATTGTTGATAAATATATTGAAATATAGCTTAATTCTATATAAATTGTGTGTTGGGACATCATGATGAATATGGTGGAAAATATGAGAAACTGGTGAGAAAAGGACTAAAACGAAAGGAAAACAAAGTTTAGGGACCGAGTTACAAATAGTCAAAAGATGATACAGAAGAGGAATTGGTGATGTGAAGATGTCGATGATAAAATGAGCATTGGACTGAAATATTGGAGGAAGAAAATAGGGAAAAGGAGGTTGAGATTGGCAAAATGAAGTTCGAGGACCAACACGCAAGAACTTGAAATTGGTTACATCTATGCGGTCGCATAGCACAAAAGCTATGTGGTCACATAGATCCATTCAACAAAAAAAGAGACCCATTTAGCTCTTCTATGCGATCGCATAGAGGTATACTATGCGGTCGCATAGTCGATTTTTAAGGCGAGAATTCTGGTTTCCTTGTTCGAGTAAAATACTTATTGAAACAAGATTTTGGTCGCGTATTTAAACCCAGATCCATCCATAATGCGAGAGAGAAGATTTATAAGGATTTTGAGAGAAGAAACAATGCAATGAAGGAGAAGAGTAACACTACGAAGCGAAGATTAAACTCAAGAATCGAATTGGTGATGTCGTTCTTCATTTATTTTTCTGTTTTTCATTGGTCCACCATGCTAGGCCAGGTTAATTCTGTACTAGGATTAGATAAACTATGTGATGTGATTCTTAAATTTTAGTTTTACAATTCTTGACACAAAAAGCACGTTTTGGATATTTGAATGGTTTATATGAAGTTATTTTCATAATTATTGTATATGTTGTGTGAGTTTGGTGTCCTATTTTATGCATTCGAAAGGAGAATAGGTTCGAAGCGGTATAAATCATTATAGGGTCAGATAGGGAATATAAATATACCTCTATGCCCTATGTGAATCTTTAAGTGCCCAAAAAAACTCGTGCATTCTTATATGTTTGCATCTATCATAGAAATATAGTTGAGTCACATATTAGAATATGTTTAACTTTACTTGAGAGAGACCGTTGAGTAATTTAGGAGCATTTATTCTTTAATATTTTGATCGTGTGTCAAGGTGTAGAACTAGGGATAAAAAGATTATTACATAGATATTCGTGATCATAGTACAATAATCATTTATAAGAAAAACTTCAACTTGTATTCGATATAAATTTGTTAAATCATCATTAATTTGTTAGAGCATTCTTATTGTTTCTGTTAAGGTCACTATAATTAGAATTAGAACTAATCAATCCTTGTGGGACAACACTCGGACTCAAAAAGTTCAATTTATTACTTGTTAACAACCCGTGCACTTGCGATGCGTTTTATTCGAATATATTCTTGTGAACAAGTTTTGGAGCCGTTGCCGATGATTGAATTTAGTTTAATTTTATTTATCTTGACACTAATTCGAACATTATTTTTATTTTAATTATTTTTTTAGCTAGTTATTTTTTAAGTAATTTATCTAAGTGCTACTTTTGATCATTTTTTAGGTCTTGTATGAGAGGGTCACTTAACAGTGACTTGATTTCAGCTGATCCATAAATCGAACGCACCTTCCATCATAGGAAAAGATAAGCAAGAGCAGTATAAAATATGGCTAACGCTCAAAACGAACAAGTGTTTCACGTCAATGAAGAAGAAATTATTGATGAGAGAAACATGCTGGTTGGAGATTTTATGACACCACAAATCATTCTTGAGTTAATCCAACATTGTTTACCCTCCATCTGGATAGCTAACTTCTAGTTGAAGACCACTGTTATGCATCTATTCCAGAATGGATATCAGTTTTATGGCTGAGCTGAAGAAAACCCATATACACACGTTTCTCGATTCTTAGAGATGTGTCAACACTTTCGATATCATGGTATCTCAGATGATACTATCAGACTAAGACTGTTCCTACACACACTACATAATAAAACATTGGAGTGGTTGGACTATCAACATATTGCCAACATCACCACATGGAACGACCTAACTCAGAAATTTTGCACAAAGTTTTTTTCCACCGCCAAGATAGCGAAACTGAAGTGTGACATATCTATCTTCCACCAAAATGAATCAGAATCTTTTGATGAAACTTAGAATCGGTTCAAAAACATGCTAAGGAAGTGGCATCATCATGGTATTAGCAAAGGACTCTAGGTCCAATATTTTTATGCGGGATTACTTCCATCATTCAAAAGCATGATGGATTCTTCGTCGAATGATTTGTTATCAACAAGAACCATCAATGACGCATTGAAACTATTCGAGACAGTGGCGACTACTTCAACAATGTGGGCTTTTAAACGGGTGGTTCAAAGGAAGGTGCCAGGTGTATACGAGGTGGATGCTTACTCCGCCTTGACTATAAAAATAGACTCATTATTCCATAAGATGGAGAGCATATCACGGACAGCTAATGTTGTACAAGCCAAAAAGTCAAGTTGTGAGGAGTGTGGAGCAATCACAATACAGTAGATTGCCCAATTTTAGCTCAAGGTATCGAACAAGTGGGCTTCGTACAATGTGGACAACGCCAACATATGAATCCACATTCAGAAACCTACAACCCAGGGTGGAGGAAGCACCTAACTTCTCTTGGGGTGGTCAAAATCAGAATAGGCCACATGGTCAGTTTCAGTAGCCGAAAAAGAAGTTGTAGCTGAAAGAAATGTTCAGTAAATTTGTGGAGAAAACAAATCAATACATGGAAGCCAACAATTAGTTTATGAGAAAAATTGAAACAACTCTCTAAGATCAGAGTGCTACTATTAAAAACCTAGAGACTCAAATGAGACAGATGACACTATCTATGAATGGCAGTGCCCCAAGTTCACTACTTAGCAATATAGAGATCAACCCCAAGGAACATACCAAAGCAATAACAACCAAAAGCGGGGTGCAATTGCTAGAAATTATGTCAAAATCCCTACTGCGAGTAAGAAGAAAATGTCTTTTTCGGATGAAGAGCAAGTGGAATAGATTGAACAGACACATGAAGTACCTACTAAGGAGAGTTCAGAAACACCAAAGGTTAAGGAGAGCTCGTTGGCCTGGCTCGTAGGCGAGCTTGTGGTTCGCCCATGAACGCTCGTCTTGAGTCAGCCTACTCAACTCAGGTTCGGGTTTGTCTTTTGACGAGCTCCTTTTTATGAGCCAAACAGTTGAGCCAACGAGCCGCTCATGTCAATTATCACCTATACCTGGATCCGAACATCTACACCATACACGGGTGCGGAACAAGTGGATGTTTACACCCTACATAATACATGACTACTACCAGTTGACTTAGGACAACATTGTTTCTATTCCAGGAGATTTCCATTGGAGCACAGTTGGAGGAGTTCTACTTAGGCGTGAGGATGTTTGGCCATTGCAAACTTCGGTGTAGCATTAGATTGAGCTTACATTGTCAATGGCCATTCTTTGGCTGTTTATTTGCCACAACATCGAGCCCACTTCACATAGGACCACATTTATCGATCCAATGATTGATTTTCTCTATCACTTGGTGAGAGAAAGGAAGATTGATTTAGCCACCTTCATTTATGATCATATTCATTCTCAGGATGTCTAGGGAAATCGTCACCGTTCTTTGATTTTTCCAAGTCTAATTAGTGGAATTTGCAGGAGTGCCGATGTTACTATCCCATCTGAGGAGCTTATCGAGAAACCTAGCCCCTTCATTAAATAGACTACCTTGGATGCTCAGGATCGAGCTAGTGGAAAACATAGAGAAAAGTAAGAGAAGGTGCAATTGAGGCAGCAGCAGGTTGTACATGATTAGAGGGCTGAGGACGCCGAGATGCCTAAGGCACCACCACCATGGACACCTTTAGATGTTGATATATAGTTTCTGAGACAAATGCTCGCCACCATGACCGGTTCTAGTAGAGAGATGAGAGTCTTCAACGGCTATGGGCGCCATGGGCACGGATTTCCAGACGGTGAGAAATGACATGCTTAGAACCAGGAACTTCGCTTCTATCGTCGGTTGGGAGTCTTTGGCTGCGAGACGAGAGGTTGAGATCCTGAATGGACGGTTGAATCACTATATGGGCAGAGTTGATGGGATTCAGTTGCGAGCTAATGAGACTTGAGATCTCTTGGGTAACATCGAGACTCAGGTTTGGGATCAATCTCTCCACATTCAAGGCATATAGGCAGAGCTTGTACAACAATCTGAGTTAATGTGATAGACTCTCACACGACTCCCACAACCATCAGTTGATGACGCATATGATTTCGATTTCCATCC
>CAIGRH010190677.1:0-11718 GCA_903798295.1 Fraxinus nigra
ATATAGGGTTTGTGCAAAAATGGGAATAGAAAGAGTGTGGAACAATTAATGTGCTAACCAATTCCAATACTATACCCTAATTTCTTCTATCTGTTTTTTAACAATATCAGTTGGCAGTTCTACGTACATAGTCATTACTTATGAACTCTAAAGTCGACATCCAATAATTAATGAGAACTTCATAATCATTATTCGTATATATACAATATTGGAGAGCTTACCAACCATCCCCATTAATTGAATAACAAGCTTTTTATTCCTAATTTCTTGCTTGATGTTGAGTCTGTAAGCTTTAAAACCTTATGATTATTCACCTGTCTCTTCCAAAACAGAACCTTTTTTTTTTTTTTTTTCTTTTTGTTTCCACAAATTTTTTATTCTCTGAAGCCCCCTTGCTGCAATCTCCTTTTCCCTCTTCGAATTCGAGGTACATATTGTTTTCTGAACAATCTTTAGTTTTTCATGTTAGTTATGTTCTGATCATGGTATGTTTTTCATCTTAAAGAAAATTTCTTATAATATTAGGACAAGTTTATTCTCAAGAAAAAAAGTTGCTATAGAATTTGCATGGAGAACCATGAAATCACAATCTTAATACAATGTCAGAACAAATTAAAAATAATTTATGCATTTTATAAGGTGGGATTAAGTTATATTGTACTTCAAAATAACAGTTCAGTTAGAAACCATATATATTACAGTGGGGATTTAAGCCCCTCAATAGGTATATGCAATAAGAAAGAAATTTCAAAGTGCATCATTATCTTCCTTTTTATCTCTTGCATTCTTTTCGTGACGTTGGAATGGATAAAAATGGAAAAAATGATGAATGTTACAGTCATTAGTCTCGGTTTGGTTGAGATTTTTTGAGAATATATTTCGTAAAAGTGATTTTTTTTAGAAAATATGTAGTTAAAAAATAGAGAAAAGTTAAGAATCCACATGCATAATTATTTTATTGAGAAAATGTGTTATTAAAAATGAGTTCGAGGACAAATATATTTTAGAAAATAGGGGGAAAATGGACTTATTTGTGTTATATTCAACATACTAATTAGACAATGGGTAACAATCATTGAAAACTTGAATTGATCACGAAAGAAAAGAAGAAAAAATGCCAATAGTATTGGTGTTTGAGTGAATAATTACCATTCAAGAAATGCTGGTATTTTTACATGAGGCAATTAAACTAAATATCAGTAATTTACTCGTGAAAGGCCAATAGATAAAGAAAGAAGGTTCAGTTTTTCTTGCGGCAAAGTCCATCTTGAGGCAGCTTTAAACCAACCCACTTTTCAGATTCTATTTATTTTTCTGTTAAACTGGAGATTTCTTTCTAATATTTTAAAATTCTCAGTAGATAAGAGTCTTTGATGCGCGTGGAGATGGACGAAACCAGTGGATGCTATAGCGATGATCCAAGGACTTGTCCTCGAGGACACTGGAGACCTTCTGAAGATGAAAAGCTCCGGCAGCTTGTTGAAAAATATGGTCCTCAAAACTGGAATTCAATCGCTGAAAAACTTCAAGGAAGATCAGGTTAATTTCTGTGTGTGTGCCTGTGTTATTATATATATGTGTGTGTTCTTTATTTATTTTCCCAATCATTTCTAGATGTACTGTTCAAAAATTAGGGTTGCTTGTTTGAGGTTCCATAGTCCAACTTTTGAACTGGTGATCTGTTGATAATAGTGTTGAACCTAATCATGGTGAACACTTATTCTTTAGGCTACAAATTCTGCTAGACATATATGATATATGTATTAAGTCATCCCAATTAACATTACTATTTAAAGGGTTTAGGGAACTGATTTGGGAGCATGAGAAGAATCGTCTATTCTTGTGTTTGATCTATGTTAGTTATTTTGCAGGCAAGAGTTGCAGATTGAGATGGTTTAATCAGCTTGATCCAAGAATAAACAGGAGGCCATTTACAGAAGAAGAAGAGGACAGGCTTCTTGCAGCACATAGAGTACATGGCAATAAATGGGCTCTTATATCCAGGTTTTTTCCAGGTAGAACTGACAATGCTGTGAAAAATCATTGGCATGTTATTATGGCCAGAAAACATAGAGAGCAATCCAAGCTTTCTGGTAAAAGAGGTCATCAAGAAATTAGTCATGACTCCAAATCCTCATCTTACGTTTTTCAACGAAAAAATTCAAGGTCTCACGATGAATATGTGCCCAAAATCAGTTTTGAAAATGGTGGGATATTGGAATTCCACAGCCAAAACAAAGATCAAGTCTTCTCCGTGTCATCATCCTCTGATTCACACGCTATATGGCCATCTTTTATTCCAAGAAATTCGAGGGAAAATAAACTATCTTCTGCTGATTTATTTGTAAGAAAAGACAGTAATCAATACAACTCCAGCTCCAATAGCGCACATTTAAATATGTCAACATTTGGTGCCTGTGGGGATTCGGTTGCAGCATTTGGCACCCAAAACTACAAGAGGGTTGTTCCATTTCCCTTTGGTGATAGCGGTAAAAAACAAGGGAAAGTGAAAAGAGATAATTTGACAAGTATTAATGTCGATAATATACGCCCCTTTGCTCATGCAAGGACAAGTATAGAGCAGAAACAAGAAGACCAATCCATCCACAAAAATGACGTTCCCTTCATAGATTTTCTTGGTGTGGGTATTTCTTCTTGATAACTATATCATTTAATTATTTTTCTTTCAATTTACATAGTACTATTGGCTTGAAGAGTGCAGGTTAGTCAAGTCGAATGCCCAATTTAAGTTAAATTATGGGACAATTAACAATTTCAGTCTAATTGTTAAAGATTAGAGGATAATTATATATTTTGCAGTTTGTCACAGTCTTTTGTTTTGTATGACATTCTATTTAATATCGTGACAGTTTATTTTATTTTACTTATGATACCTAGTCCTTCTTAGTACAAAGTGAATGTATTTAAGTCTTTCGTGTTGTAACCATTATGAGTAAGCCAAAGGTACTCGCGAATACGTAAAGAACCCTAAAATATTAGAGGGTGTTTGGTAGAGATTAAAATTGAAAAACTAGCCGTTATGGTTGACTTTTATTAGACGTGTGGGACCCAGTAACGGTCATATTTTCAATTTTAATTGGATTTTAAGCCGTACCAAACAAGCCCAATATCAACATTTAAGAAGGTTTATGGATTAATGTGAACTTCTTAATTTTCTCGTAGAAGAGAAAATGATGGAGAGAATTGACCGAGAGAAATGTGATATAAGTCTCAGATCAGCCATGAGGATAGTCATAAGTTTATATAAGAATTGAACTTCTATTATAGGTTAATCTTAGATGAACCCAATTCTCATAGNACTAGCTGTTATTGTTGACTGTTATTAGACAAGTGCGACCCAGTAACGGTCATATTTTCAATTTTAATTGGATTTTAAGCCGTACCAAACAAGCCCAATATCAACATTTAAGAAGGTTTATGGATTAATGTGAACTTCTTAATTTTCTCGTAGAAGAGAAAATGATGGAGAGAATTGACCGAGAGAAATGTGATATAAGTCTCAGATCAGCCATGAGGATAGTCATAAGTTTATATAAGAATTGAACTTCTATTATAGGTTAATCTTAGATGAACCCAATTCTCATAGATCATGCCTCAAAACCTAACCAAGTGAACGTGCAAGATGAATTCCGAGGTGTATTTGAGCAGAGATGTACTTCGGTTAATCGTGATGTCAAATGAAATCTATTGTTGGTTATCGAAGCCCTAGGGGTGTGGAGCATGATGTTGTTGAAGGATTGAGTATTGAGTGGTGTGTGAGCCTTTCTAATTTGAAGAAGGTAGATCAAATGTGGGTTTGATAAAGAATGTGTAATTGAAAATGAGTTTTGAAAGAATATATTTTGAAATAATATGTGTCAAACAGGGGCTTAGTGTCATTGAGATGACGTGGTTCTTTGTTCAAGAAGTTTGTTGGAAAAAAGTGCGTCAAATGTGAAACGTCGACTAGACATGAATATGATTTTAGGTTTATAATAAATTTGAGCTACTCTCCGTTTTAGAAAAATATCAATGCAAATATTTTACACATTTATTTATCCACAACTTTGCAAGTATTTCGAAAGAGTGCACGTTTTAGGAAATAAGCTTCTTAAAAAAAAATAATAATAATAAAGGTGAAGACTTTGGTCTTGCTAGGCACCTCACCGCTACTCTTTAAGTATATAAACTTACTATTTATAAACTGACAAAAGTCATTACATTAATTAACAAGCAAAAAACAGTAAATTAGTTGAACCTAACATATTAATAATAAAGAATGACTTGCATTTTTTGATTCTTTAAGAAAATATTTGTTAATTCTCATCCTACAAAGGAAACATTTTGTGATTTGTTCCCACCCTAGAAGCAGTTGTGAGATGACCATAGGATTTTTTTTTTTTTCCCTGGCCGCATTGCATATTGCTACCTAAGCCCCTATTTGGGCTCCGTTGTGTGATTTTGGGAGAAAAATGAATTTTGGAATGGTGAATTTTTTGAAAAATGTGTGATTAGAAGATAATGAAAAAAATTGAATTTACGTGTCATATTATTTAATTAAGGGAGAATGTGTGATTGAAAATGAGTTTTGTAAAAATGTATTTTAAAAAAATGGAAACCAAACAAGAATGAATTAAGTATTGTGAACATTGGTGTATCATTTAAACATTTTCCTTACTCGAGAGCCAAGTAAACCGATCCACCTCTACCGTTTTCAAATACGCGGGGTTTGTACTTGACTTCTTAAGAAGATTGACTTTTCAAAATAAACTCTCGTGACTCAATAACTCAAGCGAAATGCTATCTTTTTATGAGCAGCATGAAATGTTGTGAGTTGAAATATGCAGTTGAAAATTGGATAAAAGTTAGGGGTCTTGTGATATATTTGGTTGAAATTGAAGTTTGATCGATTAAAAAATGATAAAACTCAAACAAATACTAAACAACTAATCGACCTTATGAAGTGCACGTGCGAAATTAACCGTTTATATGGTGGTGAACGTGCTAGTTAACGGTTAAAATGATGGAGAACAGGCCTAAAGAGTTAACACAGTCACAAAATTAATTGATTAGTTACTACGTCGTTAAGAAAAATAACTTATAGATCGATTTGCAACAATATCTATGGAATGGGGACTAGTAATGCAAATTGACCCCAATTATTCTCTTTACCACCGCCAGAAAATTCTATATTGAGCTCTCTCTTCCTTTCGCCAACCCAACCTTTTTCTACACAATTCGATTATAAATTACTACATAAAAAACTATAGAAATCTCACTATAAAATCCTTTATAAGCAGACACGCACAGTCGGTGAATCATACATCTTTTGCTCCACCGTTTAAAACCCAGGTACTCCGTTTGTGGGTTTCTCTTTTCTCTTAATGTTATTATTATTATTATTTTTTTGTATGCATTGACTGATTGGAATTTCGGTTTCGGGGTTTTGAAAATTGAAGAAAACCATGGAATCGTCATCACAGACAGAGTTTGATTATTTGTTTAAGCTACTGATGGTAGGCGATTCTGGAGTTGGGAAAAGTAGCCTTCTGCTCAGTTTCACTACAAACACTTTCGAAGATCTCTCCCCTACCATTGGTAATTTTGTTATTGTTTCCTGTACACGTCTTTACATAGGCATATTGCTGGACAGGGATAAATGTGTACATATTATACAAGTATTTATTTTGTTTGATGATAATTGATAAATGTGAAAACTTGTACACGTTGACCTAAGCACCACATTTTGTTTAGAGTAGGATAATATTTTAATCCGATGAATAATTGGCTTTTGGGATTTGCCTCTTCAGAAAATTTGTGGGTTTTCTCCTCCTATTCGTAAATTTTAACTTTAGTTGGCTTCATTTGAGTTAAAGGCTTAATGGCAAGTGTGGCGCGGATTGAGTATGCTATATTTAAGAGAAAATTTCCGTTTGTTATGATACAGTAACATAGTATCTTATATGTTGTATAATGTAGCATGGTATTAATCATTTAGTTCACGGGAAATAGTAGATCAATATTTCTGGTGATATGTTGAGGTTCTAGTTAGTTATGAGGGAGAAAGCATTGCTCTCCTTCAACTGGTTGGTTTTTGTTCATCTGATTTTTATTTATTATTATTATTGTTATTATTTTTTGCTGTTCAATCTATGACTCCGTGTAGGTAGAATTTAAGTGATAGTAGAGAGAGAGAGAGAAGTGAGATTGAACATTAGCGACGAATGATGTTGGAGTTGGTTGTCTTGTGGGGAGCTTGATGGACGGTGTGGTAGTTTGACTTGGCGGTCAATCAGGCAATCAAGTTATCTGGCTGGTGGATGACGGCTGTGATGGATGATCGTGTAGAAGTGGCAATGATATTAACTTCATGGATGTTTTGAAGTTTGTGTTTCTGGCATTAAACTTCCAGTTTATTAGATTTAATCAGTATTGGAAAGCAACCATACCAATTACCTATTAAGAGACAGTTGCCTTCCTTATTCTCTGACAGACAAAGGATGTCATCAGGCTGGAGTATACTTGGTCTCGTTACCTAATTTTTCTCCTGACATTTATTTATATGGTTTCCTACCAAGCTGATAATTGATTGGAAACCTTGCATTTCCATTCTATCTGATCTTTTGTGTGTGTGTGTGTGTGTTTTCCATTTGGACCTTGTTCTATCTTCCATTTTGAGCTAGCAATGGACAGATTATTCCCGTTTGAGCTCTATTATAATTAGATTCTGTGAAAAAAAAATATTTGAAGAATGTGTGGTTAAAAAAGAAAGAAAAATTTTGGGTTTACGAATAATATTATTTTATTGAAGAATGTGTGGTTGAAAAGGAGAGAAAAAAATCATTTTGGAATTAATGGAGCCCAAATAGGGGGCCTAAATAAAATTTATTTGTGGTGGTGGATGTCTAGCCTTCTGCTACCTATTCATTTTTTATCATCAGAGAATTTTATGTAAGATGTGATACTTATTCTATACAGAATCAGAAATTAAGAATGATAAGTCTTGAAATGGCATATTAAGAGCTGTTATATAATATTGGAATAGTTGATTTATTATTGTTGTTGTTATTAATATCATAATAATTCTCTATCATCTACAGGAGTGGATTTCAAAGTAAAGCATGTTACTGTTGGTGGGAAAAAATTGAAACTTGCAATTTGGGACACGGGTAAGAGTTTTTCAATGCATGCTGTATGTAAAACATTAACCAAAAAAAGAACTGAAGGATTCTCAATTCTGTATTTCCATGCATCTTATTTGAATTGGTATGCATATTTCTTTTTATATTATGTTTGTGGTTCTGCAAATCTCCTCCCAAAATAATAATTTACTTTCTTGTTATTTCATTTTTTTGGCACTATTGATCAAATGATGATAATATGTGAAAATTCATAAAGAAGATCAAATCATCGTGTTATCTGTGTATGTTTTGGCTTCTAATTGTTCAAATATGAGTTTAGTGAAAATGGTTATCTGTTCTGTTTTAGTACTGAAAAACTAAATTTCTAGGGAGTAAGATATCCTGCGTGCTAGAATGTTGTTGCTTTTATGTCTATGTAGATAGTACCTTTCCAGATATACAACAACGCGATCTATCAAGTACCCTACTTTTAACAACAAAATGGCGGCGTCTTGTTTCTTTATGCTACCAAGACTCTTAGTAGCTTGTTAGAGCATCTTCAATGGTAGTGTAAAATTGGATGTAAATTAGTATCTCCAAAACCACTTTGTAACTTCATTTACATCCCGATGGATCTAAATTCAAATTTTGCTCCAATAGAAAGATCTAAATCTACTTTTTACCTCTCGTGGATGTAAAATTTACATCTTTATTTTTTATTTTTTTTTTATCTTCTGTTGAAAAATGCAATTTGCATTTCCTTTGCATCTCTCAATTGGAAAGGCTTCCGGCCATTTCGAAGATCTAAATCGTAATTTATATCTATTTTATATCATGATTGAAGATGCTCTTACAGCCTTAGAAAATAATTCCACTTTCAAATGGATGCTATATACATGAATTTTGAGCTTGGCTTGTTTCATTAGCTCTACCTGCTAATGTTTGCTTAAATCTAATTTCTTATTTTGCAGCCGGACAGGAAAGATTTAGGACTTTGACTAGTTCATATTACAGAGGAGCTCAAGGAATCATCATGGGTATGCTCTTTCATGATTTATCATTTCTGTCAAAATGTTTATATCATCACTGAAAATACTAACAATAGTCAATTAACATTAAAAAAAAAAAAAAAGATAAAGAACGTTGAGAAATCCTCCTTTGAACATATATACTATAGCATGATATAATTCAATATATAGTGTTTGGCTCACGTTTATCAACACTCGAACCACTTTTATTCAGCCATTAGATCCACTAGTACTACCTAGTACCTACTTTACCAATACTCATTTCCACCTATTTAAATTTAAATTGTTTGTATTTTTTCCTTTCGTTTTTACTAAGCTTTAAGGAAATACCAGGAGATTTTGGTGAGAGACTGAAATGGCTGATTTGTTTAAGCAAATATCTACAGATGACGAGATATATTTGACACACATGTATACACTATAGATTACGGATGATAATTATTTTACTTATAAGCTTGTGTTGGATCCTTTTATGTGCAATTTTTGATCTCCACAGATATTCTAAAACCTTTTCATGTATATTTAACCATTTGCCATGGAACAGTTTATGATGTGACTCGACGAGAAACATTTACTAATCTGTCTGATATATGGGCTAAAGAAATTGACCGCTGCTCAACAAATCAAGATTGTATCAAGATGCTTGTAGGCAACAAAGTTGATAAGGTATCCCATTTTTCATTTTCTGGGAAGATAATTTGAGCGTATGTCTTCCTCTGTATTTCATGTTTTAGATCCTTCGGTTTTATGCTCCCTTTTCTCGTATTTGTATGAAATATTATAGAAAATGGTGCTTATGAGGAGAGAATTACCATTCACGTCTTGATTATATATTTGCAGGAAGATGAAAGGGTCGTCAGCAAAAAAGAGGGAATCGACTTTGCAAGGGAGTATGGATGCCTGTTCCTTGAGTGCAGTGCCAAAACTCGGGTCAATGTTGAGCAATGTTTTGATGAACTCGTTTTGAAGGCAAGTGTGATTGTAGTATTTTGTTTGAATTGTCTTCAATCTTTTGCATAGGATGTGCATGAATCCAAATACATCCACGTTTTTGGGTTGTTTTATATGCTCGTATTGCTTAGTTTAGGTTTGTTCCAACATTGTCAGTTTCTGATTTTGCATCTCGCGTGAAGTGCTTCTGGTTTGGCTTGGGTTGCCCAATCTTTTTACCGACGGTTTGTTTAGGTAGAGAGGGGTATGTGCACAAATCTAGCTTCCCAATTTTAGGGTCTTAACCTGTCAGTTGTGATGACAAAAAAATAATCTAACTATTTTTAGCTTAAGCTAGAATTCAATCCATGTCTACAATGTCGAATGGATGTGAGGCGAAACAGACAAAATTGCTATGAAGGTCCCCAACCTATGGGTGATGTATCATTTGGATCCCCAACTTTTACGTTTTGACGTTTAAGTCCCTAACCTTCCAAATTTATAGCAGTCAAGCCCTCAGTGAACAGTTCTATCAATTAGACTGTTAAACTAGTCAGATTTCTACTGAGGAGAGAAATATGCTACCAAGTCTCTGCCTTACTGTTGCTATTTCATTTCGGATCATGGTGGAAAATTCATACCAAATGAATGCCGTAGATAAAATGGAAGTCTTCTGAGTGTACGTTGCCTTGGTTACCTTCCATGTGGGATACCATTGACATCAAAACCTATACCCGTGACATCTATGCTATATTAATGTAGTTGTTTTAGACTTTATTCAGACTTGTTTGTATACACTTGGTTGGCATCTTATATATGCATTCATCATTAAACTTCTATTGCCAGATTTTGGATACGCCGAGTCTCTTGGGCGACGGCTCTGCTGGCGTTAAGAAGAACATCTTCGATCAGAAACCTCCAGAATCTGACGCATCCACAAGCACCTGTTGCTGAATCATTTTTTCCTTGCCTTGTATGTTGTTTGATCCAAAGAGAGCTTGCCTTGGACAATTTAATTTTTTCCTTGCCTGTATGTGGTTTGATCCAAATAGAGTTTGCCTTGGACAATGTATTTTTATCTAATCTAGCAAAATTGTGGTGTTCATTTCTTATTTTCTTACATCTGATGTCTCGTTTCTCCCTCCGATCTGTGCTGGGCTGTCACTGCCGGTTCTGAGGTGGTGTGACATGCCACCGGCAGGTAGACGGCCGGCTTGGCCAATACATTGTTTCTTGGATTAATGTGCATAACTATAATCTCCCAAATGCCAAAGAAAATTGTATTTTTTTGATGGCTGCAATTCTCTAAAGAAGGTTTTTCAGGCCATCCAATCTCGTCGATAATGACAAGCGAAGAACATATCATAAACGTTTTTCAGATCTTCAGATTATGTATTATCGTACACTTGTCGATCACATAGAACATTTCAACGTGCCACCAAAGAAAAACTCTCCGATGATGAGCATGTCAATGGTCAACATACAACTCTACACGGGAAGCCATCAACCGAATGAAGTGATTTTGTTGAGTGCTATCATAATTTCTCAAACCGAACAACTATACAAGTAATATTGTCTGAACTCCCCCTCATATAGGCTTCTTCTACAAGTCTTTTTGATGCTACTTCGGCGTCTTTTATATCTTGTACGATATACACAGCATCCTGAATCAGAGCAAGAACGTAAAATTAGCGCATATTCATGACACTAGCGATAATTTATGAACATCGTGTTTTGTAAAAACATAGTGAAAATATCTCGACCAGCAATATATATGTATTGATTGAAGCCTCCAACAAACAATGCTATAACATACCATTAATCAATTTTTCTTTAATCCGTTTCCATTAGTGTTTCCAAGTACTTCAACTCAACCGATAAAGATTTTTTTTAGTATTTGCAATAAACCAATAAAGAAAATCTATATGAGCAGTTATGCTGAAACATGTTGACTTAAAAATTCTAAGAATTCGTCCTAACACAAGCAATTATAGAAAATTTCTACTATTGCTAAATTGATGACGGCTCAAAGAACCAGCAAAGTAGCTTCTCAAATAAGGAATAGGAGGAATTACCTTATTGGAGAGGGCATTCCAAAGTCCATCACTTGCGACTATTATAAAATCCACTACACCAATTTCTTCTTCCTGAGACATCATTAAATAGCAGCTCAAGCACGATTCTTCGAAATAAGTTAAAGTGATGTCAATCGTTAGACCAAGAAATTCGAACATTCCAATGAGGTAACATCTCCATAAATTCTTATAAAGATGTTAAAAGTGATGTCTATCGTTGGATCAAGAAATTCTAACATTCCAATAAGGTAACATCTTCATAAATTCTTATGAGTTAAGAAATATTTTTACCACGAATATTCGACTTTGAAAGGCTTGGTGAATACATATACCATCATTTATTAGATTTTTACTTCTTTAAACATGACAGCAAACAGATTTAATCCAGAAACAAGAGAAACCAAATATTACCTTAATTTCGGGCTCGGCCACAATATATGGTTTGAGAAATTTATCTCCAAATGCACGAGAAACGGCAAGAATACCACCGACCCGCCATGTCCCTGATGAAGTCAAGTGCAACTAAGAACTTGATGCAGCGGAAGCTTATAGGAAAGACAAAAA
>CAIGRH010190687.1:0-12078 GCA_903798295.1 Fraxinus nigra
GTTGCCGTAGGCAGTTTTTGTTGTAGTGACAAAAAATGATTGGCAGTGTTATAAAATTAAAGAAATAAAAGAGAAATATAGAGAATAAATAGAGAGAAGAATAGAGAGCCAAAACTCAAGTGTGTTTTTTATTGATAATCATAACTCGTATTTATAGGGTTTAAAAAGAAAGTTACAATTGGAATTATTTATGCATGATTATAAAACTGCATAATCATCTATATTTTTCTTATAGTTTTACAATACCCTCTCTTTGATGATTATTTGCACAATAACTATCTCTTTGAAGTATTGTTTGACAAAAACTCGATGAGACGAAGATACAAACAAATGAAAAAAAAAAGTACAAATAATTTGGAGTAATAAAATACTATCTCATTAAAACCTTGTCAAAAAAAACTTAGTATAGAAAAATTTGATCGAAGAAAAAAGAGTAAACTATTTTAGTAAGTGAGGACTCTTGTATAAAGCGATCCATGTCTTGTACGTCAATATTTTCAATATTTCAATTTCTGGTAAAGTATATCTCGTGTTGTCTGTATAATCTTCAAATAATGTCTTCGTATGAGATATTTATCAACATTTAATTACTGTAATAAAACAATGATTAGAAAAATAGTTTTCGTTGATCTCTTCATAAGTCTCATACATATAAGAGTATTATTTTGAAGGCAAATGTCTTATATATTATGAACATTTATTATACAAATGATATGGCTCATTAAAACCTTATTAGGAAAAACCTTGTGGGAAAAATCCTAATGAAGGAAAAATAGTGCAATGTTCTTTTGAATATGCTACAAAAATTATCTCATTAAAAACCTTGCCTAGAAAAAACAAATGGGACAAAACCTTTGTTAATGAAAAAAGAGTACAACACATATTTACTCCCTCTCACGAGAATATTGTTTGAATTATACACTTCCTGTATATTAAATCTTTCAAGGTAACATTAACTATTATGCCGATGAGTTGGATATAGTCAACTTTATTATATTCATATCAAATTTCATTCACATTGAACTAATTTGGCCAATTACAATTACATACACTTATTTGGCCAATTATTTCTTCGATCAATATAATTTGACAAATTTATTTCAATTTCTCACAATTCATAATACGATGAAGTACATCATGTGTAAAAGTGTTATCAACAACTTTTTTCTTTACGATTCTATTTCTTTTCTCATGACACATAACTATTAACATATCTCAATTTTCAACATATCAGGAACATGAACTTATTTTGAGATTGTCATGTCTATATACTTTTCAAAAGTACACACCTCCTAAATGAGACCATCATTACTAATTGCTCCATTTTCGTTTGGAGATTTTTATATCATAATCGAATATCATCACATTTTAAACAGACCATAAATTTATCAAATATAATATTTGTTGACACCCGACCTTCGAGGTCGATTAGTTCGAATTATTATATGTGATGAGCATGTGCTAATGTGAGTTCAATGAAGTAAGGACAGCTCGACTATAGTTTGGCTTGCATAAGAAGTTTATGTAGTTTATCGAGGCTAAAGGAAACATAATGATTGAAGATCACCGACAAAATACATAGTCCACCAATTAGCGATATGCACATGAAAATGTCTTACATTAGCGCCCACATAATCCTCCAATTAAGCACTTTGGCTTTCTTCCCTAAGTAATTCATTAATTGTTGGGAACCACTTGCATGTTTAACTTATAATGAACTAACAAACCAAGCTCGGCAGCCAATCTAATTACACCGACAAGTGTACTTCTTCAGTTCGAAATTGTAGTTGACAAGACATGAAGTATAGGATGCATGCGTATTCCTTCCTATAAAATGAGGAAAAAGCAAAAAAGAGGACAAGAACACGGGGCCAAGAAGATTACAAACTCTCTTATATTTATCATATTTCAAATAACTCATTTGATAAGGAAATGAAACTATTGTATTATCATTTGTAATCCCTTGATTATACATCAATCAAATTCGTGTTTACCCTCTAAGTTGGCTTGAAATTTATCTATTTATTTTTCAACGTCAACAGTTTGGCACTAGAAGGAGGGCCCCAACTTGAAAAAATAGCCATATCTCTCCATAAAACCCACGAAATAACAATATCATGGATTAGGTTTCAGCATCTGAAAATCATTCTCATACTAGTCCCGAACAAATTAGCAATCCACGAAATGCTGAAATGAGACAAGGTCAAAATGAAACTATTGACCCTCAAATGGTGGCAATGAGGGAAGCCATTGAAACATTGACAAACATTGTTAGTAAACTGGAGCAAAACCAAATTCGTAATCCACCACAGGATACCGATGTGGAATTTTCTCACAGAGAAAAAACCAGGCGACTTCCCAGAAAAGACTCTCCAGTTCTTAGGCAAAGAATTCCCCAAAAGCTGAACTAAAGAAGTCAAAAGTTCTCCTATGATGGCAAAACCAATTGCCAGGAGAACAAATTTAATATATTGGGTTCTCAACACTCTTTAACACCCACAAGTAGGCACGACGAACTCTGTACTAACCATCATGTGGAATGACCAAAGCCTGAGATAAGTGCCCTGAGGAAATGCATATCTGATTTGGAAGCTAGAAATAAAGGAAGCACAGAAGAATACCTCACAAAATGCTACTCTACCTTCATTGAGGACATCATGGAAGAACCCCTGCCTAAAAAGTTGAAAATGCCACAACTGATCGGGTACGAATGTGAAGGAGATCCCCTAAGTCATTTGGACAAATACACTTCCTAGATGGAACTACAAGGAGCCAGAGATGCCATAATGTGCTGCACTTTCCCTCTAACTTTGGGAGACAAAGCCCAAAGGTAGTTCAAAAGATTACACCAAAGATCCATAAAAATCGAATGATCTTGCTACAGTATTTTTCGCCCAATTTATGGGTTCGAAAGCAAGAACCATACCAAAGAAGCGATTGGTAAACATCAAACAAGGAAAAGCTGAATCACACAAGAGTTACCTGAGTAGATTCAACAAACAATCCATGGAAGTAGAAAAAACTCCTGACGATGCTGCGCTCATGGCAGTCCTTTCAGGATTAAGGCTAAGGACAAAATTCTGGTGGTCTGTCCATGAGAATGGACCTCAGACGTACCATGAATTTTTGGGCCGAGCTGAGAAGTATATAAGTGCGGAGGAAGCGACATCCGACCACAGGATTTTAAGCAAAATCTACCGTCCCCACAATGAATAAAAGGAAAACAGATAGATAAAGACTATGGTCGTGAGAAAAGAAGAGATAGAAGGGATCAAGGCCACTCGAGACCGTATCCCGACGAATTTCGTGAATACCACCCATTGAATGCTACTCTGGAAGAAGTCTTCCTGCAAGCCAAGGAGAAAGAAGCATTTCGCTGACCTCTGGGCCTTAGAGAAAGGAGTTGACTGGGAAAAGTTGGGAAGTACTGTTGTTATCACAGAACGATAGGACATAACATCGATAATTGTAGAAACTTGAAAGAAGAGGTGAAATCACTCATCCGACGATCATTTGTCACAAATTGGGCATTGATCCCTTGATACGGCCTAAACAGCAATGGCGCCGACCTCTAAACCAAAAAAGATATGAAGCTCTAAACAAAAAGTGCAAAAATTACTCCATAATGGGTTTATTCGAGAGGCAAAATATCCGAAGTGGATTACCAACCCAATCTTCGTTAAGAAAAGTAATGGAGATTAAAGGATGTGTATTAACTTCACTGATCTGAATAAAACATATCCTAAGGACAATTTTCCACTACCAAGAATAGAACAAATGGTGGATACAACGGCAGGACACGAGTTGCTCAGTTTCATGGATGCATATTCAGGGTATAATCAAATCGCTATGTTTGGACCAGATCAGGAGCACACGGCATTCGTCACTGATCGAGATCTTTATTGCTATAAAATGATGCCCTTTGGTCTCAAAAATACTGGAGCTACTCACCAATGCTTGGTTAATTCTATGTTCACCAAGCAAATTGGCAAGACATCGCTGAATTTGAGAAAGTATGGAATGAAGCTGAACCTGCATAAATGTACCTTTGGGGTAAGCTCGGGAAAATTCCTACATTACCTGGTAAATTGTAAAGTGATTGAAGCAAACCCCGAGAAAATAAAGGTCATTACTGAAATGCGCCCCCAACCAAACCCAAAGAAGTCTAGAGTTTGATAGGACAAATAGCCACCCTCAACCGCTTCATGTCAAAATCAACAGATAAATGCAAACCTTTCTATGATGCATTAAGAGGGGAAAAAAGATTTGAATGGACATCCGAGTACCAGCTCGCCTTTGATCAGTTGAAACTGCATTTAACACGACCACCAGTGTTATCGAAACTAATAGAAGAATCCCATCACCATATACATTGGAAACTTTTTGTTAATGGGTCTTCCACTGAAGTACAACCAAGAGTTGGAATTTTTTTTTATCAATCCAAGCCACCAATTGTTCTATGAAGCGATGCCATTTGATTTTAGTGCTTCGAACAATAAGGACGAATATGAGGCACTCATAACTGGCCTAAGGATGGTGAGAGAAATGAGGGTAGACCATTTGATAGTTTATAGTGATTCACACTTGGTGGTTAACTAGGTCAACAAAGCTTACCAAGCGAAAGAAGAAATGATGAACAATTACCTCAAAGTTGTCAAGCGATAGATAAAAAGTTTTAGAGATGTGCAGATCGAATGAGTTTCTCTAACTCAAAGCGGCCATGCTGATGCTTTAGCTTGGTTAGCTACTAGTGAAAGGATTGAGAAATTTGATAGCATCCCAGTATGGAGGATCTACCACCCAGCTATTGAGAAACTGAAGGTAGTTTTTATAATAACTGATCTAAAATCAACATGGATGGATGAGATCGTTGCATATTTGAAAATAGGTTCATGTCCTGAAGATCCTATTATGGCGAGAAAACTCAGAGTAAGGGCAGCCAGATACACATTAATCAAGGACATCCTATATAAAAGAGAGTATTCTGTACCTTTGCTTAGATGCTTAAGCGAAGAAGATGCATTGCATGCTCTGGAAGAGGTGCATGGTGAAATGTGGAAATCATGTCGAATGACAACCGATAGTTCATAAAATTATACAACAAGGATATTTTTTGGCCTACCATGAAAAAAGATGCATTGGAGTTCGCTAGGAAATGCGAAAAATGTAAGCGATTCACCCCCAATATCAATCTTCCACGGGAGAGCTGAATTGCGTGATGGCCTCATGGCCCTTTTCCAAATGGGAGGGGGGTCAATCTGATTGGCCCCATGCTTATTGAAAAGAGGAACAAAGTTCGCAATCGTGGGTCGATTATTTCACTAAATGGGTGGAGGCCAAACCCTTGGCCAAAATAACTAAGCATAAGACTACTGAATTGATATGGAAGTTTATAATATGCAGGTTCGAGATACCACATTCTATCGTGGCGGATAATGGAAAACAGTTTGACAACATTCACTTCGCAAACCTTTGTGAAATATTTGGGATACAAAAGTACTTCTCCACACCAAAACACCCTCAAGCTAATGGTCAAGTTGAAGCAATCAATAAGATCATCAAGCATACACTGAAAGTAAAATTTGATGCTCTTAAGGGAGGATGGGCTGAGGAGCTCACCAGTTTGTTGTAGTCTTATCTCACTACATCTAGAAATAGCATCGAGAAATATTGTAGAAGCTGTCATCCCACTTGAGATAGGAATCCCATCTACTCGGATAGTGAAATATTGTGAAAATGGGAATGGACAGGTGTTACGAGGAGAATTGGATTTGATAGAGGACAAAAGGAATGATGCCAAACTTAGAAATGCGATATACAAACAACGCAATGCAAGGTATTACAATAAAAAAATTAAGAAACGAGAATTTCAGGTTGGTGACCTTGTATTAAGGAAAATCTTTTTAGCAACAAGAGAACTCAATTTTGGTCCTTGGGATCTAACTGGGAATGTCCTAAAAAGTAACCAATGTACTATTTAGAGGGGACTATGAATTAAAAGATATGGAAGGAAGAACTCTACTGCATCCCTGGAATGCATGACACCTTAAAAAATATTACAAGTAAAATGACGGTTATGCCTTGTATCGCATGTTGTTTATAATAAAAATATATGCTTCTAAAATACAGGATTGTTAGCATATTGATCTAAGCTTTGCTCATGAGCAGGTCGAGCTAATGTTGCATGTACTGCAACTTTTAATGAAAATTCATATAAGAAAATACATAAGCCCTACTTATGAGCAGATCGAGCTAAGGTTGTATGTGCTGCAATACTTAGTGAAAATTCTTATAATGAAATATCTAAACCCTGCTCATGAGCAGGCTGAGCTAAGATTGCATTTGCTGCAACTCTTAGTAGAAATTCCTATAAGGAAACATTTAAGTCCTGCTTATCAGTAGGCCCAACTAAAGTTGCATGTACTGCAACACTTAGTGAAATTTCTTATGAAAAGATATCTAAAATTTTCTTATAGGCAGATCAACCAAACTAAGGTCGCATATGTTGCAACACTTAGAATGATGTCCTAAAAATATATATTGTTAATGAAAAGACCTGAACTAAGGTTGCATGATTTGCAACACTCAGCCCAGGAAAGCATATAAATTTCAAGAAATGAATTATTGAAGTGAAAACACTTAACAAGTAAAATGAAACTTCATTATAAGTCAAAAATATTACAAAAGTTTTTTAAGGAAATTTTTGAAAATTCAACAAAAAATAAACTAAGTACAAATAAACTACTGGGCTAAGGGGTCTTGGTGAGGAACATATTCATGGACGGCATTTTCATCAGTTAGGGAAATCCGAACTTTAGCTGCTTTAGATAGTTGCTACAGTTCTCTCTTCTGCTCCTTATATACCTCCGCCAAGAAAGCAGCGTCGAAGCTCAATCACTCTTTATTTATATATTTGATGATTTAGCCTAAGGCCAAAACCTAGGCATCCTGAGCTAGAGCATCAAACTCAAGAGAGGCCCTCCAGTTTTCCACTACCTTAGAAGCCTTGAGCTCAACTTCTTCTGCCCTTTTTATAGCCTTTACTGCCCAAGCCGTTGCTTTATCAGCTCGATTTTTCTCACTATTAGCCTAGGTATTGGCCTTCTTCTCCTATATCTGCAGAGCCTTGACATTGTCCATGAGCTTTAGCTCCGAAGTGAGGTGGGTACTAAGTTCTTCTCCCATTTTGTTCAGGCAATCTTTATAATTTTTCTCTTTCTCAGCAAACATAGACTTTTCTGCTTCCACCTTCTCAAAAAGGATGTTGGCCCGATCTCTCAACTCAATCATCTTATCGAGCTCAACCTTTACCTGAAAAATAGAGAGAGGTTGTGTTATGAATCACAATGATTAAATTAAAATTCTTAAGAAACACTAAGAGTTCAAAAATTGACATGTAGCTATAGAGCTGGGTTGAAATGATATTCTCCCAAATTGGTATTTTAGCCGAGAACTATTGCTCTCTATCGTTTCAGCTCCTAGTTTTGAGAGTAGTTGATTCCCTTAAATGGGAATTTAATGCTGCTGATTCTCTTGTTGGAGAGGAAGCTCGGAGGAAGTTGAGATAAACATTAGATCGGCGCTCAACCAAACCTTCAACATTTGGCCTCTGCAAGTCTGGGCATCTTTCATGAGACCTTGAAGAAGAGTCTGTGGTAGTAATGGGAATGGGCAGATTAATGGGTTGAGGAGAGTTAGAAGGAGCTGCAAGATTAGGGACAGTTAGCAGCTCTACTGAATGGCGTCGCGTTAGAGGTTTCTCAGCTATAACCTCAAACTCAACCTCTCCAGGTTAGTCCACAACTTCAGTAGGAATTTTTTTCCTCTTCGGCTTAACAGCTTTAGTTGCTTCTGTTGCCTTCGCTGCTCTGAAGCTCAGCATGTTCGGATTTTGATCTGAAGATAAAAAAAAAATTCTAATCAAGGTGTCAGCACCATATCCAAAGTAAAAGTATAATCAAGTGAATGTTGAATGTACTTACGAGAAGGTGTGGGGGCAGGAGTTCCGGGTTGGCTGGAACTTGAGGTCGAGGTATTGATTGAAGTAGGCCTGTTTGAAACAAATTTGTGTTCGAGATCACAAATTTGTTGGACCTCTGTCTTTTGGGAAGAGCTCGAATGGAGTATGCCTGCCTTTGAATGACCAAGCTCAGGTAAGAATGTCTGTAATCTACAAGAAAATTAGGAAGAGTTAAAAAAAGGAGTAGCTTCGAGTATGAAGATGAAATAAAAAGTAAAGATAAATTATCATTTACAAAATGGGTGATAGAGAGTAGGGACTACATCCTCTCTATTCACCTTGGCAGGATGGAACTGTCACTCTCCCATAACAAAGAAGAACTCATCTTTCCATACTTTAATTGATGAGTGAGTATCTAAAACTAAAGGACCCCCGTCGTATGTCTAATTCTGGTATACCACCAATTGGTATTTTTCCCATCCTCTTTAAAGGTAAAAAGAGAGATAAATTGGGATACGCTTATATTAGGGTGACCTAGTTGCTTATACAAAATTAAGGTCACAATTAGAGTTCTCAACCTGGTTGGACGGAGCTGAGTAGGGGCTATTCTCCAAGAAGAAAAGAATTCTCATATACTTTTCCGGAAATGTAGTCTCAATCCTGCCTGGAGGATTGCTGAATTAAGAGCCACACATCCTATAGGAAGAGTGCTAGCTCGGTCGAAGGGAGATGGAATTACTAATTCTATAGTCTGGAGTATACTATATTTGGCCCTTAAATTGACTAACACATTTCCCGTAACAACTGGCCTATAAGATTCAGTTCCCCACTCTTGATTCCTACTCTCGTTACCCACATGTGACTCGATTTTCTCCTCTCCTATTGTTGTTGTTCCATGTTTTTAGGGGTGTTGGACAGTTGTGGATAAACTAAAGTTATGGGAATAGGAGTAAAAACTTCTTGGCAGTCTGAACTGGCAGAAGACGGACTAAAAGAAGGACGAAGAGGATACATTTTCTTCATGTTGATTACCCCAGACTGTACTCGAGATTAGTCCGAACTCATATAGAAAATCTAGAAAAAAATGTATAGTGTGCAGAATAATGAAAGGTATTCTCATTAAAAAGGGAATACCTGAACGACGTTGACCTCACTAAAAAAAGTAAATAGAAATGTGGAGAAAATTTTTGAGAGCAAAAACTTGGAGATTCGAATGCAAAAGCTAGGAATGAAAGGAGTCAAAGTCATTTAAAAGAAAGAAATATCAAAGGCAGAATCTGGATTGTCCAAATGAAAGAATAAAAAATGAATAAATGGCTAGATCCAATTAATGAAATGACATCGTTTTGTTTAAGCTTCAAGAATAAGAAACCCCACGTGCTGTATAGCTCATACACAAGTTACTGTGTAACACATGCTCAAATCATTTATTGCTGTAATAATCACAAAGATTGGAAATTGTACCTTTTAAGGTCAATCTTTCACCTGGATCAGCATTGACCTGTGGGGTAACTGTTGACACCCGACCTCTGAGGTCGATTAGTTCAGATTATTATACGTGATGAACATGTGCTAATGTAAGTTCAGTGAAGTCAGGTTAGCTCGGCTATAGTTTGGCTTGCAAAAGAAGTTTGTGTAGTTTATCGAGGCTAAAGGAAACATAATGATTGAAGATTACTGACAAAATATATAGTCCATCAATTAGTGAGATGCACATAGAAATATCTTACATCAGCGCCCACATAATCCTCCAATTAAGCATTTTAGCTTCCTCCACTAAGCAATTCATTAATTATTGGGGACCACCTGCAGGTTTAACTCATAATGAACTGACAAACCGAGCTCAACAGCCAATCTAATTATACCAACAACTGTACTTCTTCAGTTCGGAATTGCAGTGACAAGACATGGAGTACATGATGCATTTGTATTCCTTCCTATAAAAGGAAGAAAAAGAATAAGGGGGGACAAGAACACGGGGCCAAGAAGATTACAAACTCTCTTATATTTCTCATATTTCAAACAACTCATTTGATAAGGAAATAGAACTATTGTATTACCATTTGTAATCATTTGATTATACATTAATCAACTCCGTGTTTACCCTCTAAGTTGGCTTGAAATTCATCTATTTATTTTTCAGCATCAACAATATTAACTAATTGTATTTTAGGACATTGATTCGAGTTGGAGTATTTAAAATTGGTGTGTGAGATATAGTTGATCTCTTTGGTTAGTAAATGCATCTAAATAAATTATATTTCGAACTTTTGGTTAAAATTATCTTTTACGAGGATTTCGATAATGTTACATTTGTACATTATTTCCACCTTTTAGATTCATTCTCGTAATGTTGAGAGATTTGTCCAGTCAAATTGACAATCGGCAAATTACGTTGTTAAATATCATCCATTTGAGAGAAGGGTTCAAACTACGCATTTCTTCTCAACATTCTTTACTTTTCATCTTAGTGCAATGTAGTAGATTAATTGTACATATAATCCCACTATCAAAATAATTAGATAAAAA
This sequence comes from Fraxinus nigra, assembly GCA_903798295.1. Taxonomy (NCBI): domain Eukaryota; kingdom Viridiplantae; phylum Streptophyta; class Magnoliopsida; order Lamiales; family Oleaceae; genus Fraxinus; species Fraxinus nigra. The sequence continues at coordinate 10,490 of CAIGRH010190687.1, forward strand.
AATAGGCTCTGACCATGAGCGAATTATAATAGGGAAAACTATGATATTGATATGATACTTAATAGCATTCCCTAAATAGAAATGAGAAGTATTTTGTTCTCAATTAAATTAATTGGAGGCAATTAACAAGTAATAGTGTTAAACCATTTACCGTTATCTCAACAAACATTTTAATATGTTGAGATTTAGGATCACTAGCATTAACAAAACACACAATCTTGATTGTATAATTTGAAAATTATGCTTATAATTTAAAATTTGAGCAATAATTTTGCAAATTTCAAATTGCAAACACCATACAATTATTTAATATGTGTATCAAATCTATTAGATACAAATAATATCTAAATGATCAACTTGGAGGATGAGGGGGCCCCATTACCCTGAATTCAATCCTAATTAATTTAGCTAGTGATGATCAATTTTCAATAAAGAGAACAAATAATATATAAGAATCTTCTAATTCTTCATTAAATGATACATTTGAATTTTAGATTTTGCAATATTATTGATCGAGTGATGGTCCAAATGAATATGCCAAACAATAAAATGATCGCTAGAGTTTAGTATGGTGTACCATTAAGAAACACTATTAAAAACTTTTCACGTTGCCCTTTTATTTAGTGAAGAACAAATTATTAGCAATAGTAAGTTTATCCCTTCATATCACACAATAGTGACTCTTGGAGTCTCAAAACAATATTCTTTAGAATCAATTTAATTAAAATTGCAATTCTCTTAGATCAATATAATATTTACATTGAAACATCTAAATTGTGATTCTTAAAAAATAACCACATAATATTATTGAAGATTATTAAAAAATATAATATTGTTCTTCTTTCATAGCAACAGAATATTCTTTAAGAAGATTGTTTTGTATTAATTGATTCAAACAATTTTGCAATATTCTTTTGAATTATTCAAATGTTTGAATCGTACTTTGTTCCATAATAACAATAATATAATGCTTTTAAGGAGTAATAACATATTATTTCTATCTCACCTCTTTCACCTATGCATAGTTAGGGGAAGGTAGAAGTGACCTTGGGTGCATGCTCTTCTTAACATGCTATGATAGTTAGGCTTGTCACTGTTTTTTCTTAAAAAAATAACATTTTGATGAAAGAATGAATACGGCTTGCGTGCAAGGAAATTAATTTAATTCATTTGCGGTTTCATAAAATACAATACAATTCTATCAGCGATCTTATTATTTATTGGTCTAGATAGATCAATACGATAATACACTACATCAGATAATCATCAACCACCAGATAACAAGGGGTCAGCAACGGAGGAAGAGTACGAAAATGCCTTGCTCACTGAAGATGGATGTGACATAATAAATTCATCAAAGCCTTCACCATGTGCAAATGTTACGCCAGCTCCAGAAATACGGAGTGATGACAACTCTGGCAATGCAACGGCGCTCTCTAAGCACAGCAGAATTTGCCGCATATTTGGCCTAGCAACAGCATCAGACTGAGAGCATATTAACCCAAGTTTTAATACCAGTTCCACCTCTTCTTTCACATATTCATTACCCAATTTTGAGTCAACGGCCTGTAAAATTTCACCTCTAGTCC
>CAIGRH010190758.1:5124-18283 GCA_903798295.1 Fraxinus nigra
TTTTTTTTTTTTTTTTTTTTTTTTTTTTTTTTTTTGCCCTTTTAGATTGCTGGTAATTAATTTACTTTTTAACTGTGTTCATCGTGCTGGGCTTGTTAATAATTGAAATCTATCAGGAAAGTTTAGGCATACAATGGTGTCCTAATAGGCCAAGTCATTTAAACTAGTGATTCTCTCACATCATTGTTACTCTCCTAGATCTGTACATATTGCAATTGCAGTTTAATACTGTCAGCTTTCATGTAAATATTGTAAATACACTGCATTTATGTTTCCATGATGATCTTCGGAAGTTTTTTTTTTTATACCCTCTTATTTTGTTTATTTTTCGGCCTATTTCTTTTGTTTCTGTTCTTGGAAATTACCATCAGCCATTGTTTGGTCTCCATTAAAATTGTAATCCATTTTTCCTTTTTTTTATCAATAACACATTCTTGATTCTTCAATAATATAATATTACACGTAAATTTAATTTTTTTTTTAACCACACATTCTCCAAAAAAAATCACGTATTTCCTAAAATCCAATTAAAATGGAGTCCAAGCAAGGAATTGGTGAAGTTAGATATTTCTAACANGAGGAAAGTACTTTTTCAAGCTAAAAGCATGGCAACGACTAGGCGAAGACTAACTTACTCAATTTCTTAAAAATATTTTCTTATTTTTAATTATATATTTTTCAATAAAATAATATTACACGTAAATTTAATTTTTTTTTTAACCACACATTCTCCAAAAAAAATCACGTATTTCCTAAAATCCAATTAAAATGGAGTCCAAGCAAGGAATTGGTGAAGTTAGATATTTCTAACAAACGTTAAAACATGTCTGCACAATCGCATCACATATTTAGGTGAATACAACTCTTTCTTTCTTTGCTAAAGATTCGAATGCCACGTTTATTTTTATTAATAAAGTATCGTGATAGTCTCGATGGTTTTTTAAGGCTTCACCAAGACAAGGAGGAGGGATTAGTAATGGCGACTGTGCTACTTCAAATGACTTGACTCATCGATTGTTAAGTTTGGATGCTTTGGTTCAAGACTTTTGGTTGTTAGGCTTGCATACTTTAGTTTGAGATTTATTTCTTTTTATTTAAAGTGGTTGTTCTTCAATGTTCTAAAGACTGATCTTAACATAGTGGGTGACCTCTTGGTCATTAGTATGACTAGTGGTTAAAAGAAAATATAAAATACATTGAAATTTTAGCTCGATTTACTTGTAGCCTGGATGATGTTTGAGGTTTATCTAATTCTGTTTATCAAGAACTTCAAAGTCGATTGTAATTATCTTTCGATTGGTTTCTCATCACTTCGTATTATCCGAATCTAAATAATTAGTCAAGATACGATAAATCAATCATATCTTTGAACAACTTGATTTATTTATTTATTTGCTTAAACTTTAATTAGAAATGTTAATAATTCCAATTAAATGTTTTAATCATTTTATTCACGAGTTGGATGAGAAATTTTTTTCACTCCAACTGTATCAACGTTCAATTGTCTCCCTCTACTTTCAAGGTAAAGTTTTCTCATCTATTACTAGTTTGCATTTTTTTTATTTATTATTATTATTTTGACAATCTTCAAATTCTCCTAGAATGCGGTCAGATTGAGGTGGGATAACTTTCTTTCTATCTGTAACAGAACAAACAAGATGCTAGAATTATTCTCATATCAATTGCTATGATTGGATCGAGTGATAATGACGGTAATGAAATAAACAAGAAAAATAAACATCAAGATTTACGTGAAAACCTAATACGGAAAAAAATCAAGGGCAAAGGAGGAGAAATCTATTATAATCAATAGTAATTGTGTTTACAAAATCTCAATACACTCAATTTCTAAAACTCTCAAAATTTGTGTAAATCTAATCTCTTTTTGTGTTGTGTTGTGTTGTGTTATTCTATACAAGTCGTGATCCAAAACTGCATCAAAAGGTGAAAATTTGCCTAGGCCTATTAAGCTTGTCACTCGAGCGACAAGCATGTGACAACCCTATTGCTTGAGTGCTAGGGTAGCGCCTAGGGGTGGGCAAAACTCAACTGAACCCGCCAAAATCGCCCAACCCAAATCAACCCAACCGATTTGGGTCGATTTTTTTATTGTTTTTACACGTGTTGGGTAGGTTGGTTGTGTGGGAGGGTTGAGCTGGGTCGAGTTATGGGTTAACTCATGAAATTCGAATAAACTCATCTAATCCAACCGCCTACTTTAAAAAAACAAAAAAGAAATAAAATAAAATACCTAAAAAGTAAGTTGTCTCAAACCGACCAATCCAACTCAACCCGATCGATACTTGATTGGGTTGCGTTTAGTTTCAACCTTTACACAGGTTCGGTTGGGTTGGATTGAATTTTGATCAAACCGATCATATTGTGTTGGGTTTGAGTTGAGGCAAAAACTGACCCAACCCAACCTATGCCCACACTTAGCAGAGCCAGACAAGCGACCAAGTCTCGAGTTGTCTTTTACCGGGCTCGCTCAAGCGTCCTGTTTACGCCAAGCTAGCGAAAATGCGACAACTTTTTCCTTTGGTTCATAATTTTGATCTCTTCAAGACCACTCCAATTTAGACTCCACCACCCACTAGAATTTGAATCAAACCAAAATAAATCTTCACTTTGAACCAAATTCCAAAATAAAGAATTTGAAGTCACGACTCTATCAATAAACAACACTCTTCATCTTCAAAATAAGCTCAAATGGACTAAATCAATAACAAACACCTACTAAGTTCCAGCAATGTTCAAACTTATTAATGTGATGCGGTTTTGTCATCATATCAACATGATAATCCTTTTTTATCAACATTGCTCACTACAATATTATCATGAGCAATCACATCACGCTCAAAATGATACCTCACATCAATGTGCTTAGTCCTCTTTTTGAAACATCTAATCCTTGGGTTTTGCTTGAGGTACATAATTTTTGTACATAGAGTGTTACATAACGCTCACATGGGGTGAGCCCCACTCACATGGTGGGGCCCATCCCATATGAGTGTTATGTAACACTCTATGTACAAAGAATTATGTACATCTAGAACTATCCCTGATCTTTAGTCAAGAAAATTACACTTTGACTATCACAGAATAATGTGGACATCTACAAGTTTTCACTGATTTTACCAATCAATCCTCTCAACCACAAAGCCTCCTTACCTGTCTCTGCAATGGTCATGTATTCTGCTTCTGTTGTAGACAAAGCTATTATATTTTGCAAAATAACTTTCCAGTTGATAGCACAACCTCCAAAGGTAAACACATACCCTGTAAGTGATCTTATATTATCAAGGTCCCCTACATAATCTAAATCCACATACCCAATGACTACATTTGAGTTTCTACCAAAATGCAAACAAACATTAGAAGAGCCCCACAAGCATCTGAAGATCTACTATACTGCTTTCTAATGTTCCTTGCCAAGATTTGTCGTGCTAACTGCATGTGCCAAATTAGGTCTTGTACGAACCATAGTATACATAAGCGAACCAATTGCACTGAAATAAAGAACTCGAGACATGTAATCAATGTCTTCATCTTACTGAGAACATATGTTAGATGATAATTTAAAGTGAGCATCCAAGGGAGTACGTCTGCCTTCGCATTCACCATATTGAATCTTTCAAACACCTTCTCAATTTACCCCTTATGACTCAAATACAATCTGCCAACCTTTCTATCCATCAAGATTTCCATACCAAGAGTCTTCTTTATTACACCAAAATCCTTCATAGCAAAGTCTTTGTTGAGTTGAAACTTCACTTTTCTGACCTTTGCTTTATGTTTGGCTGCTATGAGCATATCATCAACATATAATAACAAATGTGTAGTCAATTCACTATCTTCCTTTCTGAAGTAGCACAACTATCATAATTACATCTGAAGAAACCATGAGTAGTCATGAATGAATCAAACATCTTATACCACTGCATCGGTGACTGCTTTTGTCCATACAAAGACTTTTTCAACAAGCACATACAGTATTCTTTCCTAGAGACTATGAACCTCTATGGTTGTTGTATGTAGAAGATCTCCTCAAGTTCTCCATGTAAGAATGTTGTCTCGATATCCATCTGCTCTCCAAGTCATTCTTAGCCACCACTCTAAGTAAAACTCGAATGAAACTATGTTCTACAACTGATGAGAACACATGTAAAGTCGGCATTTGGAATCAGCTGTAGCCCTTTGCCACCAATCTAGTCTTGTATTTAGTATCTTCAATCCCTAATGTGCATTCCTTTATTTTGAACGCCTATTTGCAGTGAACAACCTTTTTACCTTTAGGTAATTTTACCAAGTCTTAAGTGTTATTTTTGCTCAATGACTCCATCTCCTCCTGCATAGCAATTATCCATCAGCTAGAATCACTGCAACTAACCGCCTCTAAATATGTAGCAAGCTCCTCGGTGGAATCAATGTCTTAAGTCACACTCAATGCATAAGCTACCAAAGTTTCTTTTCCATACTTCTTTGGAGGTCTAATCTGTCTGCGAGATCTATCTGTAGCTATTGAATACTGTGGTGCTGGTGGTATAGGCAAAGTATGCAATATATACTATCTGTCAACCCCGAACTGGATTGATCTGTAGTAGATTGTTTTGCAACCTCTGATTGTTCCTCTGAACCAATTTCCAACTCCACCCGAGTTAAATAATTTTGCTCCTCAATTTTATCAGAATCCCCAAGATGTGAACCACGAAACACATCCCTACTAACAACCACATTTCTTATCTCAGGACACCACAATTTATACCCCTTTACACCTGATTTATATCAAAGAAAGATGCATTTTCTTGACCCAGACTCCAACTTCCCATTATCTACATGATTATAAGTAGGACACCCAAACATGTTCAAATCAGAATAACAAGAATGTTTACCAGACCATACATCTTTTGGTGTCTTTTTATCAATGACAGCTGAGGGTGAGCGATTAATCAGAAAACAAGCAGTTGTAGCAGCTTCAGCCCAAACATTTTTAGGCAACCCAGAATTTGAAAGCATACAACGAATATTTTCCATCAAAGTTCTATTCATCCGTTCTGCCACACCATTCTATTCGAGGCGTTTCGGCACTGTCAAGTGTCTCAAGATGCCTTCAGCCCTACAGAAGCTATTGAATTCGTCTGAACAAAACTCCAGCCCATTATCTATGTGTAGACTTTCACATGCTTTCTAGTATGAATTTCTATCAATATTTTCCACTACTTGAAGGTCCCAAATATATCACTCTTCTGCTTCAAGAAAAATATCCAAAATTTCCTAGAGAAATCATCAATCACTGTCAATAAGTAATAATGGCCTCCTTTTGATGGTACTCTAACCGGTCCCTAAAGATCTGAATGAATATATTCAAGTGTTTCCTTCATGTTGTGTCTTCTTTTCGTAATCTAACTCTCTTCTGTTTCCCAAAGATACAATACTTACAAAAAATATTTTACTGGTCTTCTACCCATCAAAAGGCCCCCTTCTACTCAACTATGCCAAAGAAGAATTAAAAACTATTGCATCCCCAATTACTGTGGAACCATGTGAAATGTATAACAATATAGAGTTTTTATTCCCTTCATGACAACAAGAGCGCGTCGGCTCACCTTCAAAACTTCACATTTACCAGTGTATCTATAACCCTTTGAGTCAAGTCTATTTAGTTCTGGAACATGTCTTACATCTGTAACTGTTATCATAGCCTTATCGAACATTTTGATTTTGACTGTACCAATTTTAACAATTTTGTAAGGCGTGTTGTTTCCCATAATAACTGCACATCTCGAAACTCCTTCATATGTTGAAAACCAATCCTTGTTGGGACACACATATGAAAAGTGCAAGTCGAGTCAAGAACCCATTCCTCATATGGTTTGGAATCTATATCAGAAATCACAAGAAACTCTCATTCACTTTGCTCATCTTCTACAACATCAACCTCTGCTGAATTAACAGCTTACTTCCGTTCTCAATAGTACATGCAGCTTTATTTATGTTCTTCAGGGCATATCAATCAACTCTAATGTGACCCTTTATCTTACAATAGTGATATGTCTTCTCAACATGTCTAGATTTCGATATGCCCCTCATATTTATGCTAAGATTCATATCTTGATTTCTCCCATGCACAACCAATCCTTCAGCATGATTTCCAGATCTTCCAGCAAGTTGCCTCATCTTTTCCTTAGATAGTAAAGCATTATAGACTTCTTCCACGGTGTGAATATCCCGACTATAGAGAATAGTATCTCTAAAAGTCACATATGATGGCGGCAGATAACAAAACAACATCAATGCAAAGTCATCATCATCATACTTAACTTCCTACGTCTCCAAATCGGCCACGATTTCTTTGAACATAGTTAAGCGATCATCCAATGACACAACTTCAAACATTTGGTGAGAAGTTGTTTCAAGTTTATCTTGCTGGTCACAAAGCAGTGTCAATTCTCTCCTTTAAAACATCCTAAAGAATTTGATTTGAAAGATGATAGATGAATTTTGAGCTTTTCGATCCCTACGCTGCTTTTCATCATGCGTCCAGGTAGCAAGTATCTTATCAAAACCAATCAAGGCTTCCTCCAAATCTATCTGTGTTAGAACCGCTCGCATCTTCACTTGCCATAAGTTAAATTATGTATTTCTATCCAACAAAAGGACATCATACTTCTTTGTCGCAATGCAGAACAATAAATTTCGCTCTTATACCACTTGTTACGGAACAAACAAGATACCAGAATTGCTCTGATATCAATTTTTATGAATTTGGATCGAGTGATAATGACAATAATGAAATAAACAAGAAAAATAAACACCAGAATTTACGTGAAAATCCAATATGGGAAAAAATCACGGGCAGAGGAAGAGAAATCCACTAATCAATAGTAATTATATTTACAAGATCTCAATATACTCAATTGAAATAAAAAAAACCCTCAAAATGTTGTATGAATCTTTTCTCTTTTGTGTTGTGTTGTTTTATACAAGTTGTATACATACATATAAACCTTAGAGGACAAGTTGTAGAACATTATGAGTCCAAAATCGCGTCAAAAAATGAAAACATGGCTGGGCCAGATAAACCTCTTGAGCGACAAGCAGGTGACGCCCCGTCGCTCGAGCACTAGGGAAGCGCTAGGCGAGTGACCAAGTCTTGGGCTATTTTCTACGAGGCTCGCTCGAGTGTCCATCTAGCGTCAAGCTAGCGAAAGTGTGGCAACTTTTTCCTTCGATCAATAATTTTGATCTCTTTAAAACCACTCCAATTTAGACTCCAATACCAACTAGAATTTAGGTCAAACCACTATACTATCGTATTTATGGAGTGAAAGCGCATCTACAACAAATCACGGTATTCTGGCCCACACGACGCCTCAACAAGCTCAACGGCCTGACTTTTGGACTTGTTGTGAATTACTTTAACCCCGGACGGATCATATAGTCAATAGAGCATTTTCTAATGCAAAGGTTCACCCTAAATGTGCAACTACAGAGCATACTTATATTTCTACTCAGATCTTACTCCTTATCATTCAAATCCATAATTACTTTGTACCTTCTAAAATCAAGTAGGAACTTGAATAATTTAGAAGAACATAATGTATGAAAAGCACATTCATTATTATTGATGACTTCAAATACCCTACAATGAGGAAAATATATCCTTATATAGAGGAGAAGAACATCAAAAAGTACACTCGAGACTCACGCATTTTCGACATAATGGACTTGTGTTTCCGACATATAGTACAAACTTTCTAACTCACCTTATCTTTCTTTTAGAAAAGAAAGATTCTTATCCTATCAACTAAAGCAAAAAAATAATTAAAGCAATAAATTATTGCACAAACGGATAAACAAACTTTAATAAAGTAGATCTTACTTTAATAAAGTAGAGATAGTGTTGTCTTTGTCTTCTCATGGTGTGTCAAGATTTATAGAATTTTCTGGACATGAAGATAAACTATGTTGATTTAACTAAGGTATGTTGATGCCTTGAGTTTCACTTGGCCATGGATCCTGTGAGTCTTGGAAAATATTATAATCATAATTAATATGGGAAAATTACTTATTTGTTTGGCATGATTCTACTTTTTATTTTCATTTTTCTTCTTGTGTTGTATTCCACCCGTGGTTTGCATGTAGTTCATTTACAATTTTTTTCTATTTCTTTTTCAAGAAATGATTTGTCCTTTTTTACGCTACGGTCCAAACTGTCAATAAGTTTTTTTTTTTTTTGAAATTCCTTTTGCTTTTTCCTTAGCTGATATCTTTCTAGAGTCCTTTTTGAATATTTTGATGTTTCACCGAGACTTTGTGCGTGTCTTCCAAAATACAGTTTCCGAATTGATAATCAAATGCATAGTCATATTCTAGATTACTTACAGTGCGAGATATTTGAAGATGTGTTTCCTGATACACTTGAATATCATGTTAGATCTTTTGAGTGTACTCCACTGGTAAAGCTTCTCATGGTGCATCATTTTCATAATCTGGCCAAATTTGTGGAGGAATTGTCCGATTAATTTATGTCATACGCCTTTGGAATTCTTTTGGATAGTGCTTTCTATTTTAATGCATGTTGAATGCCTAAACTCTATATTCCTTAACATGAGAAAAATGAGCATACGTTTCTGCTTCAATGAAATAACATTGTCTTTGAACAATTAAAGTCACATAAACATTTTTTTAGAAGTTTTGAGATCTTTAAATCTTAAAGAAAAGGTTTGAAACATTTTTATATGGTGTGAAATTGGATAGAACCATTCAAAAAACTTTTTTGCAAACTGACTATTTTGTGTGGAAAATCCAGGTTCATTTGACAGAATGAATCAAGTGCCTCAGTGATATGAAAAGAAATCCCAATTTGCAAAAGCTCTAAAAGGTACCAAAGAAAATAATGAATTTCTTTTGAAAACCTCATTGTGATGTGCTATGGATCAAAACTGAAAAGTGTGAAGAATGGATAGTCTAGATGAAATCCAAGACCTCCAAGTGTGTCAATTCCAATTTTTCTTATCACAATGGATTGATATTTGAGCATGGAATCTTTGGCTCTGGCTTTGAAAGTTTTGGTTCTTATGAGTTCATTGAGTTCATGAGGGAAAATTTCAATGTGAGGAAAGAAATTTGAAGATTTTGAATCCATCATGTAGATGATTGGAATGGATGAAGAAAGAACATGAAATTTTTGGTCTGGAGAGAAGATCTGGTAACATGTGTTTTCATTTGATATTTTTGACGTCAAAGTCAAAGTTTGAGAACCATTCTGCCTACCTGAGAAGTTGAGAATTTGGAATTTGTTTTCTCTTAAAAGAGAGCATTTTTGGAAAAGCGACATGTCCATTTCTACCAAGATCTTATGTCCAATGATATGGAACTGGAATTTTTTAATTCCTCTTTTTACTGCAAGAACTTCTTTGAATGTAGAATGATAACGCTTCTCCGATTCTGTGAATGAACCACATTTATATCCACAAATTCTTCTCTCTCTCTTTTTCTTCAAGTAAGAATGATGCCCAAAAATAATCACTTGCATCTATTTGAAGGATGCATTTTCCATTTGTAGGGATTTGCAAAGCTAGAAGATCATTGACTTTTTGTTTAATGGTTTTGATTGCTTCAGTTTGAGCTGATGAGCAAGGAGACGAATTCTGCTTAAGGATGAGTTGTAGTGGTCGAATGACTGATGAAAGATTATAAATAAAATCTTACATTAATTAACAACTCTAAGAAACTGTTGAATTTCCTTTTTTGTCATATTGTTATTTGAAAACTTAATAAGTTCCTGGCCAACAGGAGGCTGGAGTGAATACTGACCATCTTTAATATGCATGCCCAAGAAATCAGCTTCTCTAACACCAATCACCATTTTCTTTTGAGAAAGTATAATACCATAATGCTTAACAAGATTTGTAAATCTGTAACAAGATCTGTAAATCTAGAGAGTAGATTGGCGTGAGATTCTTCATCTTCAGAGAATAATAAGATATCATCAATATAAATCAAAGCTGTATCCAATAATGGATCAAAGATTCTTGTCATTGCTTTCTGGAAGAGAGATGGGGCAGTCTTTAAACCAAAGGTCATAACCGTCCACTAGTAATTATGGTTTGGAATGTAGAATGTTGTTTTGTATCTTTCTTCAGATTTGATTCCCAACTGCCAAAAATCTGCTTTAAGATCAAATTTTGAGAAAATCCTAGCCCGAGACAGATTTGCAAACATCGTCTTTCTGTGTGGAAGAGGAAATTTATTATATGCAAGGAAAGCATTTAACAGCTTGTAGTCAATGACCAATTTGTGTTTTCCTCGAACTTGTTTACTCTTTTTGTTAACATAAAATGCCTAACACGCCCATTGTGAGGTTATTGGTTCAATAAGTCCTTCAACTTGAGCAAGTTCTTTTGTGGCTAATTGAAGGTGTTCTGGGTTCATTCGAAGATGGCTGGCCGTCGTAGGATTGAGATCTTCATTTTTCTTGAATGGAAGAGAAATGAAACAGTCTGAGTTTTTCCAAATTAGGTTTGTGTATTTAGTGAGAGAATCTAAGCGAGATTCTGTACAACAATCTCAGATTAATGTATCTGTGATATTTGGAATGGTTAGGGTAAAGTATGTGGTCTTTGTATGTAAGGCTGAAAGTAGGACTTGTATCTAAGACCATTTGGGCGAGGAATAACATTATTTTTCGACAATTGTTTGCTAATATCTCATGCAATGATAATATCTTTACCAGGTAAAGAAGAACCTAGTAACTTGTGAGAAATACCAAGTTCAGGAAAGAAGTAAATTGTGACAGGCTTGCTAATTATTTTAGTTAAAAAACTGTCTCCATTTGTTGTTTAGAAAATTTGCCGATGGTTTTTCCACATGTGATAAAGAAGAATGGCAGGATTAAGAATTGAGCATGCTGCGCCATTGTCAAACAGTGCATCAACTATTATGGGCCTTTTATATTTTCATGTAAAGAGTCTTACTTCGACCATTGGCACATGAATAGATAAAAAGGCTGGATTAACAATTTGCATGCCATAACATCCTTCTACATCATCAGATTCATTAGAAAGACTTTCATCATAATCATATTCAAGAGCAAAGATAGTTTCAGGTGTTTGTTCCTCTTCTTCAGAAAAGAGAGATTCTAGATCATCATCATCATAGTCAACTTTTGTGACCGTAAACATTTGTTGAAGGATTTTCTCCTTTTTGTTAGGACATGTTTTTGCAAAGTGATATTTCTTTCCACAAATAAAACATATATTTCCTTTCTTCTTTGAGAATTTGTGTCTAAAAAATCTTTTCTTTCTCCAAAAAGGATTAAGAGGAGCTTCTCTACGAGAAAATTTCATTTTCCTTTTATGAAATTTTTTCTTTCCCCTGCAATCACAATCTTTCATAGAACAGTTACATTTAATTTGCAAATAAGGCAAATCTAACAGCTCCAAAGTAGAGATGAGTATATCTTTCAAAAAACCATACTCTTGGAAGATGAGAAGGTAATTCCAATGTAACAAACTGTTCTTTTTTTTGTAGCGGACAGAAGATGTTGATCAAACTTTCAGGCTTGAACAAATTTTTTAGCTTGAGATTTTTAGGAGAAATAAGGCTACAAACAGTATTAGTAATAGACTGGTGAGGTTTTGTGTAAGAGAGGTATGGATTTACAAGAGGTAGGTCTGTGAGTGGAACTTTATCGTATTATAAAGTCAAGACTCGAACTTATCCTGTTAATAATTTGTATTGAAATCAAGTCAACTCAGTCATGCTAATTCATCAGTGGGTCTGTCATAATGAATATGTTCATTTTGATATGTTCATTTTTCCAGTCCGATGATCCAAGATGACCAATCTAGCTAGCTCTGTTTATTAAAAAAAATAAAAATTAACGTTTTATTGTGACTATAAATACTCCTTTGTCTTTTTATGTTTGTCACATGGTATCTCGTACTAACTTACTGTGTATCTATGTATTACTAGTAACTCTACTTGTGAATTGTTTTTATATTTCACAAATAATTAAACAAAGTAGTAATATGTAAACATATCAATAAGATATTCTCTAAAAAAATTAAAAAATGAAAAGTATAAGACACTAAGGGTTGAACAATTGTAATATTGGCGGTCTATAGGTCGGTCTGATCATTAAATTCAAAAAATAATTTAAATCAGGTTTAGACGATATTTTTATATAGATTGTTTCGTGTCGAAATTGAGCTCGAATCAGGTCTATATGGAGATAAAGTTTATCCAATTCGATCCACTCATGTTGACATCTCTAGGTATGACAAGCGTGCACTACATATAACCAAAAGTAGATAAAGAAACAAAGTCAACTGTTCATTGATCTTTGTATATACCCTTTGACATAAGAAAGACTCGTTAAGATTTCAATTTGATGAATCCGCATCAGTGTTATTCGGAAAATGAAGCAAATCCTCTTTAGAATCATATTTTCATAAATCAGGTGTTAATTAATAATTTAATATTAATAGATATATTAACAAATTTATGTCAATACAAACCAAATAAGGATCATTATCATTTTCCATTAATTTCACCCCCTCCCCACCCACTATTCTCTCTATGACAATCTCTCTCTTTAAAATTCACTCTCACAATATTTGTCGTTGTCACCATCCACCGCTTGTCGCCGACGAAATCACTACTTGACACAATCCCACCTTCGATTGGCCCCACAACACGATGTGATGCACAAAATTTGCAAGAAAAGCTTCTGAATTCGCGAATTGTAAATCTAAAAAANAAATCAGGTGTTAATTAATAATTTAATATTAATAGATATATTAACAAATTTATGTCAATACAAACCAAATAAGGATCATTATCATTTTCCATTAATTTCACCCCCTCCCCACCCACTATTCTCTCTATGACAATCTCTCTCTTTAAAATTCACTCTCACAATATTTGTCGTTGTCACCATCCACCGCTTGTCGCCGACGAAATCACTACTTGACACAATCCCACCTTCGATTGGCCCCACAACACGATGTGATGCACAAAATTTGCAAGAAAAGCTTCTGAATTCGCGAATTGTAAATCTAAAAAATGTCGAATTCGTCGCAAATTGTCGGTTCAACTTACATTCCAAATTGTTTGTTTTTAATGTTTGAATTAAATGATTTTTTTTTTTTTT
>CAIGRH010190861.1:0-17496 GCA_903798295.1 Fraxinus nigra
TTACTATATGCTCCAACTTTGGTTTTTTGTATTTTTTTATAATTCTTTTACTTAAATTTTTTGTTTTTGGTGAGGCTTACGCCTTAATCCGCCTCGAGGCTTACGCTTACCTCATAAAGAAAAATCGTCTCAATACTTAGTTTTGCCTTTTTAAACCTTGAAAAAAATAATATAAAGAAAAACTAATTAAAATAAAAGATAAAGAAAAATAATAAATATTTGTTGGGAGTAGTAAAATTAAATGTTAAATATAAAGAGGTTGTTGGAGTACTTCAAAATTTTAACTCTTTAAATTTATAGTCGCTCTCCAAATGATAGAATACTCTTTAAAAATAGAGTCTCTTAGAGATGCTCTTACCACCTACTCCACCTTTGTTTCTTTTCTAGGCATTTGGTATATTATACGTCCACCTAGCTCCCTCATGATGCATTAGCAAATACCTCCACCTCTTTCTGCACCGCTCATTTTCCATCTCTGCATTCTTTCTTTTCTTGTTTCCATTTTTTAAGTTTCCTCCCTCTCCTTTTTGTTTTCTTTCCAGTCTTTTCTCCATCTCTTCTACTCTCAAAGAAGTTAAAGGCTGAGGTGTAATAAGCAGCCAACCTCATACATACAGAGACTCATAGTGGTATTATATTAAACAAGGTGAACAAGATTCATGATTTTTAGAAACTTGATGGATAACACGTATGATTTAGTAATTTCTTCTAATATCCAATTCAATGCAGTATGAATGTTGCTGATAAATCCTTCCTGAGATTGACTCCTTAAAAAAGATACCAAGAATCCCTTTGGTGAATGTACTGATGCTGTTGACGCTATTCCTTTGGGAAACTGGCATGAGTTTGGGTGTATTTGTTTGTTGAATATCAGCTTAAATTGGGTCACGACCTACAAGGAAATGTTTTTTTTTTTTTTTTTTAAACTTTAGTTTTTGGTCAGCAGGTTCTAATTGCCTTTTGATAGGCAGTAAATATATACTGAGCTTGATCCAGTTTAGAGTTTATTGTTGTTTATATTGAATTGTGAATTTTCTTTCAGGAAAGGAATTGCGATAGGGAGGCTGGTTGGATTTGATGACATGGGAAGTAAAGATGATTTCAGCACGAGGACTCTTGAAGTTCTTCTGTTTAAGAAAGGTGACGGTGCTATACAAAATGGTATGCGACTTGTGTATGTTGCTACAGTTTCTAAACCATCATTTTGCAGGAATGATTGATGAGAAGAAAGAAGAAGAAGACGATGATGATTATCTTGATAGTAAACGTACATCAGTTAGATCAACTGTGAATCCCGATTCTGATTCAGACTAGAAAGAATTTGTTGAGAGCAATGTGGGTTGGGGCGAGCATTACATGAGGCTAAAGCTTGGTACAAGGTCATCTTGAAATATCATTAATTTCTATATGAATGCGATGAAGAGAAGTAAGATTTTTGATAGTATGCTTGCATTTTAGATTGTAATTTATACTTTGGATTGCTCCAAGTCAGCAGACCTCTTATGTTATTTATGTTGAATGTCTTCCCCATATTCGTCTCCAATGAAGAAAAGTGTTTCCCTTCGAACAGAAAATGATTGTATATTACTTCGAATGTCAAACAGTCGACTCTGTTACGAGTAATCTTCTGTTATGTTTTTAAGATAATCGACCACACTAGGTAAAACATTTTATAGAAAAATGTACTAAATGTCAATATTTAAATCACATGGAGAAAACGCTGTCGCTAGCTAACATTAAATTTCACAATAGGCCCCTCCGTCTCTTGTAGTCGCTCACTGTCAAGGTCAGCGTGTGCCTCCTCCCGTCGTTCTCAGGAACTTTACAGCCTACAGTTGCTTCCATCCTTTGTTTCCTGGCCATAAATCCAGCTTGAGCTCCTTGAGGACCGCCAAACTTCTGAAGCACAGCCAATGAAATGGGCAGTTCAAAATTATGCAGAAGGTTTGATTCAGTCCCTTGGTCGACTGGAGCTCTTGTATCCACCAACTTCCCGGCATCAGCTGCTGCTTCCAGGGCTGCTGCTGTAGCCGCCATTCCAGCCTCGGCCAAAACTTTAACTCCTCCATTGCTATTAGCAACCTCTAGAACAGCGCTTGCATCACCATTTATCTCGCCTGCTGCTTTTTCTCCAACGGAGTTTGACAGGTAATAATTCCTTGATCTAGTCCATCTTCTTGAAAAGGGATCATACCCTGCCTCACCAGCTTTCAAACTTGTATTCACAGGTTTCTTTTCGGATGCATTTCTGAAATTCTCGACTCTGTTCCTTTTGTTCATTTCTGCCAGCCGAACCGCTTTTGAATCTTTACCCTGGGTTTGACGCGATGCCTCCAATTCTTGCAATCTTGCGTTGATCCTCTCAACCTCTGCCTCGTCGTCCCTCATTTTGGCAACTTCCAACTCCCTCCTGAGACGATCTTTTTCGGCAGCAACATTTAGTGGTCGCCATGTGGCAGACTTTTTCTCCTGCAACATTTGTTTTACGGTGGCTGCTGAGTAGACAAATGTGTTTGTTTTCTGTATGGCATCCCTCTTTTCCAACACCTCCTGTTTGCTAGGCATATGACCATCATTGCGTTCTACCTCCCTAACCCATTGATCAAACTCCTCCTTGAGTGGCGGAGAATCTGAAATCATAGCCATCTGCCACCTGGCAGCAGAGCTTTCATTGCCCCAGACAACATTTAGGTACTTGTATGTGGTTTTGTTATCAAGCTTATACTGCCT
This sequence comes from Fraxinus nigra, assembly GCA_903798295.1. NCBI lineage: Eukaryota > Viridiplantae > Streptophyta > Magnoliopsida > Lamiales > Oleaceae > Fraxinus > Fraxinus nigra. The sequence continues at coordinate 2,731 of CAIGRH010190861.1, forward strand.
ATCAGGATCTGAGGCATCAACATTGCGAACCATACAGAGCCTGTAGATAGGCCCTGTCCTTGACTTCCCAATTCCAACCCTCACGAAACAACCAACAATCAGTTCATCGAAGAAAGGCTCCATAAACCATTTAGCCAGTTTTGACCTTCGAATCGTAATTTCCTTAATATCCTCAAATGTTAGCGTCTTGGACTCGGATGTCTTCTCATCATCACTATCAGCCATTCCACCATCCCCTGTTGAATCTTCCTCATCGCTATGAGACCCACTTCCACTCCGGCTGGGACTATTTAAAGTGGCCGTGGTGAAAGATCTCCTCTTTACAGGGGAGTATCGGCCGCCAGAACCTCCCCTAGCATCTCTTCTTCGTTTAACCAGTTCATCCAATGCACCTGCCCTTTCAGCTTTGGAGCGCAGGCTGCGCGTAGGTGGTGTGGGGTGGCTCCCTTTTCTATCTTGACCCTTCATTTTTTTAAACTTCTCAGTCAAATCTCTGTCACTTCTCTTGGTTGCACGAGCTTCTAGTATCATTTCACGTTCAAGTTCAGTTAGCTTTGAAAGCTTTTCCCGATCATCTTCATCCTTGTACAGATCACTCCCAACAGAATCGTCATCACTGTCACGCTCTTGATCATAATCATCTTCTTCATCAACATCTTCCCGACTACTACGGTCATTGTCTCTTTCGGTGGGATCCAACCTCTTCTTCAGAGGCACCTGTGTGCCAGAAGGTTTTCTATTTGAATAACTGCGATCATCATCTGAGTCATCATTTTTGAAGTCACTTCCATCATCAGTTTGTGAACCTTTTCGCCGTCTTCTCGATGGTGGAGAAGAATGGCGGTTCCTCCCAGTTGCAGTTGTCCTCCCAGCTGCCTCCAGGAGCAATTTCTCTAAATCTGCCATTGCCCCTTGTGCCAATCCTCAAGCTGCATTGAACGCGAGTGGGTAATTAACTAGTTCTTATACAAACAAACCAGATATAATTATGTAAATAAATAACCCAATACACAAATAATTACTTCTTAAGGGAAAGCATTTCAAGGAAAAAAAAGTTTACACAACTGTTTCCATGGATCCATCAACATAATTGTACTTTCCCACTTATCAATAGATCTCAACAGTCGCACTCAACACCGCAGCAACAAACGATGCCTAGCTCCCAATAAATTTGATGTCAGCCACACGAATTCTTTTTTCAACTTGATCTGAACGCTATTTTTAAAAATCTAACAACTCAAGCCCAAATACCATTTCTCATAATTTTCAGCCAGGACGAGGAATGGCACTCTTTAGATACCATTTTCTCTTCAACTAGTTCATTCTTGAACTATCAGTTTTATCATGCTATTTCACAGATACAAAAATAATGTGAGAAAACCAAGTTACTCTTGGTTCATGCTCAAAAATTGAGACAACAGATTCCATGGAACAAATGTACAAAGTAAATAAAAGAAATAAAAAAGAGAGACTTAAAATGAGACATACAGATACTAGTTCATGTGCAACCAGTGATGATCGACACTTCCACATTGAAGGCCAGATCATGGATATCAAAATAAAACTATAACCAAAAACAAAATACATAATGTGTAAAACAGATTGCAGAAAATATAGAACAGGCAATGCCCGAGAAAACAAGAAAAATCTAAATGGTAAACCTTATAGACAAATTCGCTCAAAGGTATTATAAATTCCTAAATGATATCAGTACATATTGCATAAAATCGACAATTTTCCTTTCATGGGGAATTGACTCACTACACAGCTTGAAAACTTAGCTATGGCAGCACTTTGGGATGAAGTTCTCTAAATAGTATTTGGTAAGCTTCTCCAAAAAGAAATATTTTATGCTTAATTAGGCCTAATTAAAAAAACTCATCACCCAAGAAGAAGAGGAACCAAAAAGAAAAAAACAGATAACCTCTAAAAAGGGGAAAATTAACTAAGCTTGGCCATACAGACAGAAAAAAATCGACGCTTTTCGCTAAATAATTTACTCAAAGTTAACCCCACGAAATTCACCAGAAAAAATAAAAGGAAACATCAATATCTATCACAAAAATAAAAAATAACACGTACAAATTAGACCAAAATCCGACACCTATTCAATCAAAATTTCTCCTGATTTTTCACTTTTACCCGAAAATGTTTACATAATGAGAAGTACCAAGGAAATAATAGTATCAAACAAGAAAATTAAACTTATACAATAAATAGAGATCTCTGCGAACCCTAGTCTCAACCCAAAATCTTTCTTTCAGAATTTCGAGAAGAAAACAACAATTTAATGTACGTATAAACAGCATTGACACGAACACACACGCACAGAGAGAGAGAGAGAGAGAGAGAGAGAGCTTACGACTGACAAGAGGCTGAAAACCTACGCGAAGCTTCTCGTTCGAGAAAATCTATTATCGCCGAGCACAAATATTGGACCGTGTATAAATATCTATTGCTGTATTTGTCTGAGTATATATATCTGCACGTGTCGGAGTAAAAAATCTTCCTATATTGATTTGGGGTCCCTCATCTTTCTCTTTTTGACAGAACAAATGCTTGAATTTTGTAGGTTTATACTAAGAGATTGAAATTGGTTTCATTTAAAATTTTTAGTTACAAGTCTATTTCATACGACGAGGGCCGTTGGTTTGAATTCAATAGGTAAAACTGATCGAAATCCTTGCTGTTGTCAGTATGAAAGCAAACATGGAATGTTAGTAAAGAGTCATAATCAAAACATCGATTGCTATTACTTGTGTCTTTCTTTGACTGCCTGACACTTTAATATCATGAAATATCACATTTTCCATAAGTAGGTGGAGACCAAAAGAGTCGAAAGTTATAACAAAAAACCTTTCACCATGCCATACGATTCTTTCGCGAAGCATTGTCTTCATTTCCCCGCAAGCTAAGAAACTTCAAGATACCAAACTCAAATAATTTTAAATTTTTATTTTTTTAATTTGTTTACATATTTTCCAGGTAGAGAGCAGAAATAGAGAAGTCTCGACTATTGTAGACGTGTGTAGCTAAAGGGCATTGCCCAATTCAGACACTCCCAAGTGGAAATAAATGAACAATTCTGGCTTAGGCTAGACCTAACAAATGCTAGGTATGATCTGGGTGGGCAAAATCATTCAGGCATAGCCTCAGTTTGGCTATCAATTTATTATAAATTCAATTACACTTTCATAACAACTACTCATTTTTTTTCAAATATTTCATGAGATTCATTATTTTTTCTCATACTAAATAATTTATAAATTTGCCAGTGGCTAAATTTAGCAAGTGTTTCCGGAAAAAAAAAAAAAAAAGTAAATCGTAAGTTTTACAATTGGGCAAATTACAGACCTTTCCTAAAGTTTTTATCCTAGATTTCACCTTCCTTTCCAAGATAGATATTGTTTTACCACCTTGGTTCACTGAGGAAGATCTTGGGGCCTATGGGTTCTTTCTCGTAATTCCTCCTTGACTTCTCCAAAGTCCCGAATTTTTATACAACAGTCAGTGAAGAGTTCAACAAAGCAAATCTGAAAGTTGAAGCTCCAGCGCTACCGATCATGGTTATGAAGGATCGCGTTTTAAATTTAATAGGCACAGTTGATTTTCAATTACCTTCATGACACCGAGCTGCATTATGAATGATTTTTCTGTGGAGAATCCTCGTGTCTGGTTACTTGAGAATCATCCTGTTTAAGATAGTTGAAGGTACGATTTAAATAAATTAATCGGTCCCTCTTTCATAATCTGGATTTCCATCCATATGGAGAAACAAAATCGTAAATCTAACGCTTCCTAGGTACAAAAATTGACATGAACCTCTAGTTTCAACTTTTGATCCAATGTCATGTTACAACATTCTGGCATTACACACTGTAAGAGGAGTCCCAATAAACTACAAATAAGGATGCATCGGGTTGAGAACAGCCCTTATCTCATGTTGCCCGCGCGCAAAACATCAATCATGTCATATATCTGCTTGTCTGCTTTCGATTGAACCTGCATTCAAGTTAAGACTTCATATGCAGTACACATACTGTGAAAACATGGTTACATAGGACAAAAGGGGGATTATACAACCAACATGTTTGACTTATTGGTTTGAACAAATGGGAAGCCAAAAGGGAGTTATACAAGTATCACAAACTATTACGAACTATATTTACCTTCTTGGCAAGGAAAAGTATAGCATCAACCGTACCCTCTGCATAAATTGATCGTCCGCAAACATTATGCTGAAACTCAAAGGAAACACTTCCAACCAAAATACAAAAGAAATAGTATAAGCAAATATTTGCTGCTTGCAAAAAATGACAGTATCATAACAATATTGAAAATGAGGGTTAGTATATTACGTTCCATCAGGCGAAGTTAAATGATACATATGGAAAGCATGGCCAGATATATGCTCTTCTGGGACACCCACCATATCAATTTGTAACTTGGGGTCTCGTATTAGTTGAACCTAATTGGATAGATTGATAATAAATATCAGGAAATAAAATTTGAAAGCTTGGAAACATCATAAGATTCTAATTGAAACAGGAGTATGCTATTCTATACAAGATATCATAAATTCAAGGGCTCGACGACAAATTCACAGCAAAATATATCATGATGACAAGATGCAGGATCACAATGACAATGGCTCACACTCCTCTGAGCAGAGACGGCGAAAAAAGACATCCAATCCGTTGCAAGTTAATTGGTTCAGCATAATCAGAGAACAATAGAAGAACAAAACGAGAACGGCGTGATTCGTTCTCCAAAGCCACATGTAATTTCGTAGTCTTAGCCACTTAAAACTATGTGCAAGGAGTCCTTTTTAACTGCAGCAATATCTGATAAAGCATCATGAACCAAGAATACATCAGCAACCTGAGCCTTAATACCAGTAAACTTGTGTCAGTTACGTAATCATTTTTCACTTTTCCATCTGATCCCGAGCTACCCACAAACGTCCAAAGAAACCAAATCTTTTGCAACCACCTCGTGTCATAGTAATTTCACCATTTTAGCTCAGCTCACTGGTCCAATGTCAATGATATAAGCCAATTACATAGTTTTCCAGTGCCCCCAATTTCTCAAGTCATGCCTATCCTGCTACTCTTTTCAAGAATGCATCTTGATCGCACCTCCAAAACCACTTCTGCCCTTGAACCAACAATCTCCTCACTAATGAATTTCATTTCCTCAATGGGAACATATGAAAACAATTAATGAACTCCTACAATCCAGAAAAAAACGAACCAGAAGAGAGGATGAGAAAATTATGACGAGTAGAGAGCATTGACTAGCGCCCTAAAATGTCGAGCTTCATCAAATAATAATGTTGGGTACTTCACCTGAGACTTTTCAACGTGAATGTATTTGAGCTCCTTAGTCTTGAGGCTTAATTTCATTTTTAAGTCTTCTTCGAGATTTACAGTATTTTTATTCATGTGCAATCATGCATTTACAAAGTTAAAAGCAAAAAACTTTGAAGCAAGAAACTCGCTAACTTTTTTTGTGTTCACAGTTAATTTATGCCAAATTGAGCAATAATTTCCAGAATACCTATTTTCATCCTTGAAAGGTGTGGGAAAGAAGAGATATATTTCAATAATGTGTCTACAATGAACACCCCAAACGCACCTGATCTAGATCAAAGGAGACTCCAAGTTTCCGAAAGCATGCTATGACAGCCTTAGCAGTTCCAGAAATGTCCAATTTGCTAGCTTGATGGGACTCCATCACCTTATATAAGTTTTATCAGGGATTAAATGAGAGAGTGAGTTTACATTCTTACTTTCAACTTAAAAAATGACTAATCCAAGCATTACATATGGATAACAGAACATGCTCAAAGAAAAAAATAAGGGCCAAAATTTCACACTTAAAAATCAGGAATACTTATATATCAGACAAGATGGTAAAACAAGCAAAAATGGGAAGTTCCAAAGAAAACGGAAAGATTATAATAAAGTTTTTGAGGTGCATTGTCTTATAATGCAATTAAGAGATGAACACTTACTGGAAGGAGGTACGGAAAATCAGTAAAAGAGAATACATCAGTGCATTCTCAAATTTACCTTTTCCATCATTCCACAAGACAAAGCATTCATACACATCAATGACCAAGTATATAGCTGATAAATAACTCCTTAATTTAAGGTGGAAGTGGATATTACAGGAGCTATCAACTGATGGTAGTGGTGACTCAGGGGATTTATTACTTTATTTTTCCCTGTATGTTATTTGTATGCTAACATGTGCAATCCCCTTCATGCAAACACACACAACTGAGAAAAAACTAATACGAAAGAAAAGTCAGCTCAATAAATTGCTGCCCATGGGAAAAAAAAAAAGCCTGTGAAAACTGTTGAATTTTTTGTATTAATTGAAGCGCAGGAGAAATTTATAATAAACTCTTAAACTAGAAAAGAAAGGGACTATAGAGACCTCACTTGTAAATGATACCCAGAGAAAGCTCCTGGAAACTGTTCTGCCATAATTTCCATGGCTGCAAGAAATGCTACCACCTAAAAGACATCAGTGAAACGGATTTCACAAATGCAAAATACAAGAAAACAATTGAACATCATAGATAACAAACTAAATAACAATTGCAAAGTTAACAGTACCTGTTTACCCATTTGTGGAGAGATCACAGCATAAACATTTGAGTCTGCAACAGTCTTATACAGCAGCTCCCTGTCTCCTCCAGTGGTTCCCATTACAAATGGTACCCCAACTTTGCAATACAGTGCAGCATTTTCTGTATACCAGAATACAAAAAGTGCACAAGCTATAACTTTGGATTCTAGCTACATAGCAAAAGCATTTTGGAAACTAAGCTACACCCTTGCATTATACCATAAATCAACATATGTGCTTACCATTCACAGCAGCTGGGACCGTGTAGTCCACCACAATCAAATTTGGATATTCAGTTAAAACTGAAAACAGGATGTCTTCTCTTTGAGACGTGCCATGAATTTCAATCTCCTTTCCACCGACATCCACAATTTTCCCAGAATCTACTGGACCACCTAATGCTACAGGAACAGGATGAAGTCCAGCAGAGATAGCGGCTTCAAGAACAGCCCTCCCCATTTTTCCAGTACAACCATTTACCTGCACAAAATTATGAAAACATAAATTATATAAGGAGCATCCGCAACACTAAAGCTCGATTGCACAATATGTCATCTTTCTTGGAAAACTAACAAAATCATAACAACGATTCTGAACATAAATGGTAACAAATGTCAATATTTTCTGAAAATTTTAAAATTCTGAGGGAAAAATTATGTGGAAATAGCAGGTGAGAAATATGCTATAGCAGCGCAAGTGATGACCTGTACAAATAATAATAAATTTCGTATATAAAGGAAAACCAAAATGTTGATAAGTAAACAAGAAATTCCATTAAAAGACAACTTTAACTCGTCATAATAACAAATCCAATTGAGGGAACTTTCTACCGAAAGCTCTGTAATTAACTTGGCAAACCCCAAAGGAATCCAAAATGTTGGCATAGTCGGAAGGCATGGACTAGTTTGTTTTTTGAAAAGGGAGTCTTTGACGATATAGGATCATTGATTAAAAGAGCAAGCATGCCAAAGCTACTCAAGAATATAACAAGGCACGAAAGATACGGAAGGCTACGCATAATCAGGCCAGAGATGAACGCCACAATGCTGGCAGGCAACTTCTCTGGTCTCCCCTATATGCAGAAGTCAGGCAACGGTTTCCAGGGCTCGTGATGGTTTCCTTATTGATGGAATCGACTCAGCCATCAAGTATTTTCAGCTAGGCAAGCTCAGACTGTGGCTGCTGCAAAGCTATTGAGTTTGCCTTGGCATAAGCCAAAAGGCGTGAAGAAAATTCAAATTGAGTATGATGCTCCTCGAAGACTGAGTGTCTCATTAAATACAATTTTAGTAATTAAACTTGGCATAGTGGTACCAGAAAGATACATTGGATTGACAATCAAGTATTGTCAGTATGCTTCCGGTAAATAGCAAAAATATAGAATTCTGCTATTTAATCAGTGTCATAAAATCCACATTCTAAATCCTAAATCTGCAATTCGCTCATATACGCATACACTGCATTTCTATTATGAATACCTACCCGGAACCAGGACTGCGCAGGATTATACACAAAAGATCCGTGTCTCTAATCCCCGAGGTCTCAATAGTAGAATTTACAACTTTCAACACTCGATGTACCATGAGAAATTGACTTCAACAAAAAATCATAAACCGAATTGAAAAAAAGGTAAATTTACCAAAAATAAAGATAAAAATGTGAGAAAATCAACAAAGCTTGAAATTACCATAATAGGGAGCCCAACATTTTGCGATGTAGATTGCACTGGAGTTCTTTCCATCGCAACCAAAAAATTTCTCCTTTTGGAAACATTAATACTGACATTACTGCCTGATGATCTTCCACGAGACCATGGAATGAGCATACTCTTATGTTGCTGAGTAGCCAAAGCGGCATTCATTGGAAGTTTAACCATGAGTGCCATTGACGATTGTACAAAAGCCTCCGTTCTGGGTTTGGGGGTAACAGTTTCTTCTCTCTCTTCTTTATTTGACACTATTTGATATTAGGGTTTTTTTTTGTTTTTTTCCCAGTTTTTTAAAAGCAAACTTATTCCATATCAGACGAAAAAATGAATTTTCTCTGCAAAAAGTTTATCATTACAGTAATTTATTTTTTTTAAGTTTTAGGTTGACAGTGAAAAGATTTGTTTTCGTCAAGTATCTTCAATAATGGTAAAGAATTCAATGTAAATTGATATTTTCAAAAGTAATTATGTATTCTCATTTATATCTTGGTGGATCTAATTTCAAATTCTGTTCCAAAGGAAATATTTAAAAAAAAAATTGGGTACAAGTATGTTTGTAGCTTTTTGCCTCTTGCGGATCATAAATGTAAATTTTAAGAAAAAATATATAAATTTACATTTTTTTTATATATATTCTTGCTCGAAAATTCACTTTGCATTTCTTAGAGAGGTTTCCAACCACATTGAAGATGCTAATTTGAGATATAAATACAGTTATTAAAAATTACGTTTTTCGAATTATTATCATTTGTGATCTCATCCTTTGACCACTCTACTCTACTTGAAACGGAGTGAAACAACTCCTTAATATTTTTCGAAAGTCATTCGTCGCGTCCTGAGACCAAAATAGGTATGCAATTTCTTGTTGTTGAAGCTATGAGTTTGTAATTAAAAGAAGCTAGAAAAATACTCCATATCCATGATTTTGTAAAATTACCTAAAATTGAAGAGAAATTGCAAATGGCATGCTCACATATCAGCTAAAAAGGTTGTGATGGATCAAAATATTTTGTGTGTTTTGATATATGGTTTAACATGAAACAATATGGCTTGATCAACAAAGTATATTTTGGAAGAATTTATGGAACAAGTAAAATGTGATGGTTGAATCTTGGAATTAATAAATATTTTAGATCTTCGAATGAATGATCTCTACGGAATAAATATATTCAACTCACTTTTGGACGTCCTATAGGGTGTATATTATAATGGATAGTGTTTGGGAAGAAAATGAATTCAAAATTAGCTCGAGAATCGAAATTTATTGTTTATTGAATAACCACGTCGCTTGAGCGTTAGTTCAACGACGGCTGATAAGCCGTCAGTATTTTCTTTATAACTTTCTCTCCCCATATCCGATTGAGATGATTCAAAAAACGTTCGAAAGCTAACTCAAAGGGCTACAACTCTTATAGATATACTCTTGTCCAAGCTCTAATATTTTTCTCGTGATAAATGTTCTGCAAGTTGTAACTGAGAATTTGGAACATAACTTGTGCTGCTTTTGATACTTTTTAGATTTCTAATTGTATTCCCTGGATCATATGTGATCTTATTGGACTCCTTTGAGACCTATACTATTAATTCTTAACTATTTTGACTTTGATTACAACTCAATAAATTTCTAATACAATTCAACTAGTACTTGATTTTGATTAAGAAAATTGTCAATTACAAGAAAAAAAATTGCAAATTATAATGTAGACTTCACGTGCTCAATTTACACAAGGGCAGAATTGATTATGGAGTTTATTTATACAGTTTTCCTTTTTGATGTGTAGTAGCTGATGAATATAGTTTTGTACCTGAATTTTATGCTTCTTGACCTCTAAGCTTGATAAGAATCATTGTTTTAGTTGGAATTAAATAATTGAATGTGAAACAATATTAATAACACATATAGAGAAATGGGGATCTGGGTGGATTTAGGATTGAATCTGCTTGGTGTTTTTGTGCTATGCCGATATATGGTGTGTTCTCTGAATCGGGTTGAATCACACTACGATGTTAAATAAGAAAAAGAAACAGAGACAATATGAAAGACATCTATTCATGCATAGAAAAAATACACTAACGTTTCCTCTTTTTAGATTTGAGTATCACATATACCACTTGTCACTTTTTAAAGTATGCATCTTTTAAAATATGGTCGATATACCTAAAAATATCATTTTCGAGAAAAATATGGAATGTTCTACACTTATTTACAATTTAACTTTTTAACCTTTTTATTTTATTAATAAATTAATACTTAAAGCCTTGGTGCATACACGATTTTGAATATAGTGAAAATTTAAACCTAAAATATATTTAAGAACTTGGTGATAAATGATTTACATTTTTTAAATTAAATATATACATATTAACAAATAAAGATTCATATTTATAAATTGATAAATTATAACATGATGTTAAATATAAACATATGCTTTTTTTACAGTATAAGTAAATTTAGCTAAAACTAATATATGTTAGTTAATTAAAATATTTATACTTTCATGATCATTTTATATAATGTGTATCGTGTTATTCTAAAGTATTAATAATTACATTACTTCAGAATAATATCATAATATCCATTCTGGTCATTTGATATTTAATTGTACGTATAAATAACTATTTTGTTAAATTAGATATTACATATATAATTATTTAAAAATATATATTCAAGAAAAGAATACCATTTAAAACAAAACTAATAAATTTATTGATTAAAATTTAAACAATATGAGCTCTATATATAATGTATCAATTTATATTCTTATAGTTTTACTTGAGCAAATTAACTGTAGCTAACTTTCATTTTTTCTTCAACGTTATGTTTGAAGTATATCAACCATATTTTAGATGATACATGAATCAAAGAATAGTATGACTAGCTATATGTGTTATACTCTATATCAATGTTCTAAAATGCGTGCATATGCTGAGGCATTTTCGTAATGTCCCGCATATGGGGTATGTCTATGATAATCCATTCAATCCATTTCATTGATCGTATATGCGCACTTAAACGTCAAAGTACTTGTGCATTTGTGTTAAAAATTGTGTCCAAATTAGCCTAGCAAAATTCAACCCATTTTTATAGTTTAAAAAGGCAAATTGAGTTCAACAAACATCAAATTACCCAAACTCATGAATTATATACATGAATATGTATGATTTTGACGTTTAGAAAAATAAAAAATCAAACAATTTTTTCGTAGAGTTGCAAACCACTACGTTGAATTCGACCCTCCTCCCTTTTTAGACAAGATTTAGGGTCTTTTTTTTTTAAAGTCGATATTCATGCCTAATTGAATTGTAGGAATTGATTATCAACTAATTGTAGTATATATTTATACTTTTGACAAATATATTTTTGTTGAGAACTTAAATAATATGTATAAAGTTTAAGTAATTGTAGTATTTACGATTTGAACAATATGTTATATATATAATTTGAAGAATGCGTATGAAGTTCAAATATTAATAATTATTTTATTTATTTATTTATTAGTTTCAACTATTTAAAATAATATTAAAAATTGAAATACGCATATACTTCGCATAGGCATGCATATGTTTGTAATGTTTGATATTCGACCGAAATACATTGTTACACATTATGCATTTTAGAACCTCGCTCAAAACTATAATTAGGGGAGGTTAGTGTATTTTTTTAAATGTATCTCTAGTGTTGTTCCAAATAAATAATGTCTAGTGCTATGTAGTGCATACAGCATACTGTGTTCTTGCATAAATCAATCTGCTTCAAAATCTCGTTCTTTCTATGGAAAATATGGTATAGTTCGATGCCTATGGATGAGGTGATTAGATGTAAAATGCATATTAATCTCACTTTCAAGTGCCAATATTGTAATGAATATCAGAAATTATTGAGCATTTCTTGGGATTAAAAGTGTTTGCGAAAAGAGTGATTAAAAGTTTGGTCATTTTGTTCATGTGTACAGTAGATGATGTTCTAATTCATCGTGCTAATAAACTTCCCAACTATTAAGGGATATAATCTTAACATGGTATCAGAGCCCATTAAGCTCCAACGAGTTCGATCCGATTAAGACTAAAAAAAAAATTGAGCACACGGATTTCAAGATTGGTCTGCTCAAACGAGTCACCATCTTGCAGGGGTATGTTAAGGGATAGAATCTCACATCGAATAAAGATGAAAATATAGATCAATTTATAAGAGTTCGAACTACTCCTCTTAATAGGATCGACATTTTAATATAGAACCTCAAATTTTGACACCAACCTCCCAAGATACACAAGTGGAACATTCAGCAAAAAATAAAAATAAAAATTCAAAAAATTATTTCTGAAAAAATCTTTAACAAGCGCAATATTTTGATCTCTCAAATTATCGCTTTTGAAAAAAAAAAAGGGAAGAACCAAAAAAAACTATTCAACTTCTCTACCCTTTTTCATCATTTGTTGAGTTTGAGTCCTTTGTTTTGGGTGCTTCAGTGCTTTGTCGAGCTTTCGCTCAAGTCTAGGTTTTCTAGCATTGCAGTGTTTAATTATTTCTTTTTAAGGTTACATTCAATTACTTAAAAGTCCATTATCTAAACTCGATCACTATCAAATAAACAGAAGTATTTTAGAAACTGTGTTTCGTAAATGCATGTGTACTCTTTTGTGTTAGAGTCCGTTAACTAAACTCGATCTTGATTAAATATGTATCTCGATATGTCGTAACAATGTTACATAAATACAAGAGAAAACCATGAATCGGAATAAAAGCTCAAAACAATCAACTTCAAGTTTAGAATTCTCACCAACAAAACTCTTCCCTCGGTCTTCTATTGGAAATTCATAAAATATTTTACTACCATTATTTTAAAAAGCGTAAAACGTGATTGAACGTAGATGTCAAGCTTCAAATTTTACGAGCATAAGAGAGACCTAAGCGTAAAAAAACATTTTTTATTTTAATATTACTTAAAATTTTTAATCATTATAAAAATCGTTTAATAATTAAAATAATACATATCAAACATCTAAAATTAAAAAATACTATATTTATTTAATAATTTTAATAATTAGTTAATTATACAAATTTCAAAGAAAAAAACTTGAAACTAAGGTCAAATGAAAGGCTTTTAAAAAGGGGAAAAATAAAAGAAACTAGTAAAGCTCGCCTAGTCGTGCAAGTTGACCGCTTAATTTCGTACTCAATGTCAAGGCATGACGTTTCGTCCACACCTCAAGCCTAGACACCGCTTAAACCCACTTTTTATAACACTGATTACTATACACAATGAACAATAAAGAGAGATAATTATCATATATTAATTTTGTTTGTATCTACAAACCCTTTATTAAGTGACCTGGGTTGGATCAGTAGATTTCTTTCCAGAATGGGGTCGCAACGATGAAGCTCGTGACAACTGTATACTCTGCTAAAGTAGTACACATATGCGTCGAAGTCAACAAAATTATTAACTTGTTACATCGACTATCATACTATCCAAACAAATAACAGTTTTGCTTTATATACAGAAGCAAAACCAACAAAAATGCAACAGATCACTCACACATATGGGTCCCGCAGATTTTTTATTTTTAATACATGGTAAGGCCCACTCCATATGAGTATTCTGGTGATTTTTTGTGAATTTGCTTCTATACAAATGGAATTGTTCAACAAATAAACAATCCTAAATACCTAGTAAGAATAATTTTGTTCTCAAACACAACAAAAAATAAAAACAAATAGCGGTACATGAGGTTTGTGGACACCCTCTTACTCTACGCGGTAGTAATGCACCTCCAATGTCCAAATCATTCTCAAGAACCACTAAAATTGTGCAATAATATATATATATATATATATATATATATATATATATATATTAGGGAATAATACATTTCTAAGGTGTTTACTTTACACCTTTTCAAAAATACAAAAATAACTTTGAAAATTCACAAATCAGGTTTTTAAAATTTTTAATTAATAATTAAAGAATTATTAAATCAATTTATTATTAAATATTTATTTCTAATTTAATATAATTACCCNAAATAAAAATAAAAAATGTTTTTAAATTATTAATTAAAACCTGATTTTTGTAATATGAAACTTGATTCATGATTTTTGAAAATGGTAATTTAAAAGTAGGGGTGGGTGAAATTTCCTCTATATTTTATTTTATTATTTTTTATTTTTATTTTTTATAATCATACCTTTTTTTTTTTCTAGATATTTACGTACATACGAAAAGATTTTGTGTGTACCTAATTTTGGTCCACAAGTGGATATGAATTAAAGTGTACTTGGCTCCACAACCTGACAAAGCTTTGTCCTCTCTGGTACGATTACAACGTTTTCCTAACAAATCAAATTCGATTTTCCTACCCAATTAAAATATATTTAACAAAGGCTTCTAGATTTTGCTGCCTATGGATATTAGTTTTAT
>CAIGRH010190865.1:0-14484 GCA_903798295.1 Fraxinus nigra
AAATATGGTATAAAATTGGCTGTTGTTACTAGAATGTCCAGATTTCTTAGCCACTTGTAAGAAAAAAGCATTTGGAAATAAATTAGAATAAAATGAAGAAATAAATTATGAATCATTATAGTTTTACATTTTATTCCCAGATGCCAAGTTGTATGATTTACATATATTGAATACTGGGACTTATTTTGTTTTCGCTTTCAGCTAATTGAAATTTGACATTTTCATATTTAAATCTCTATGATGTAGCTGACTAATTTTCATACGTGCTGCAAAACAGCTGGATAATAGCACATCTTCAACTTGTGAAGGTGGGAAAATTTCTTACACACGGGTGGTGGACGGGTATCATTCCTTTGAGGTGTGCGCCAATGGCTCAACTGGAGTTGCCTGCGCTAGTTATAACTGGACCATTGGTCGGGCCACCCCTCTTAATCCTATCAAGTTTTGGTTCATATTATTTGAAAATTTTATTACATCGAGTCCATCACGAACTTTGTTTTATATCAGTATTCATATATCAGAAAATGAACTAGTTCTTGTCATTTTTTTTAAGTGATTTAGTAGTTATAACTGATATTGTTATTAAGATTATAATAGGGGAGAATATTGCATTTTGATTTATGAGCTGGAAAAGATAGTGCAATTTTACATTGTTCTTAAATCAATTAATATAGGTTTGGTAATTATTTTTAGCTATAGCCTAATTCAGCTGTACCTGTTCTTTGCAGACACGGTTCGCCCTACAGCATATATAAATGCTGAATCAACATTTACAAATGCTTCTCGGGTTTCTGTGAACATATTGTTTAGTGAACCCTGTGCTGGTGGTGGCGGTTTCACATGTTCTTCCGTAAATGCCTGCAATGTGAGTAGGTGGTCAGCTAAAACTTAAGTTGCAACTCGATAGATTTCCCTTTTTGACATCTGTGCTTTTTTAGTTGTAAAATAAGATTAGTTAAACTAGACAAGTTTCTCAGACAAATGATGATTATAAAATCGCTAATTTACAAATTTGTTCTTCTTTACAGCTTCTTGTTTATGGTGCTGGTCAAGTTGTGCCAAATACCCTCAATGTCGTCCAGCCAAACCGTGAATTTTCTGTTGTAGTGAGTTTATCGTCTACCATCCAGTATGGACGTGTGATATTGGTAATGGACAAAAAATTCTGCACAGATTCTGCTGGAAACAAATTTACTAGGACAGATAATTCGAGTCTATTCATACGTTTTGGTGAGTATTTTGCGTACTGCATTATTCTACTAGCCCCTTTTATTGGAAAGCTATAGAGGATAGTACGGGGCAGTATGTATGATGAAAAACAAGCTGAAATCTCGTCCATTGTACTTTTGAGTCCTATCCACTTACTATTATGGTTATTAAGAATCAATATAAGTTATCCTCATTAAGAATCAATATAAACTCCAACAACATTTAGAAAAAAGTGGTTTCTCGAATTACTTATATAATATTTGAACACTGACTGATCTTCATTTGTTCAATTTCAGATAGAAGAAGTGTATTTGCCAATTTAAGGACTCATGTTTCTGAAAGGTTGCTTCAAATCGACAACGAAACTAGAACAGTGTTGGCAACTAATAGAAATAAGAATCTAAAGCTCTACCTGTATTTTACCGAACCTGTAGTCAACTCATCAGCTGAAATTATGAATTCAATCAGAACAAATCAAGGTTCACTCATTCCTATTAATGGGAGTAGCCTTGGCGAACGCAGATTTGGTTATCAGGTCAGTTTTCGGATTTATTAGGCGTAGCTAAATGTTATATTATGGGGCTTAGTTCATAACATAATGCTAATTTATTAATTTAATCCTTGCAGCTCAAAGATTTACCAGAGATAGCTGTTATCACGGTGAGTTTGGATTCATACTTAGTACAAAGCAGACAGGGGACCCCCATTTCTCCTGTACTTCCAGTCACTTTCCTCTACGGTATGTACAGAATTCATGAAAGAAATTGCGAAAATATTGTTTTCTCACAAGACAGGATGAATATAGAATGACATATTGCTACAGTATTCAACAATATAGGGAAAAAGAAGTTGAAATATTTAGAAAGTATCATATTTGCATATTTCTAATTAATTCAATGACAAACATCTATTCGTTTTTACAGAATCTGATTGACAGAGTGAGTAAAAAAAGAATAACCCAAATTCTGTTTTTTTTTTCTATGCCCACTGCAATTTTTGATATGTGGTTTCATTTTCTTGTAATCGGGCTGTAGATTCGCAGAGGCCAGCTGTCAGGTTGAGCACAACATCAACTATACGGACAAAAGAAAAGAGCATTCCTATAATGATTAAATTCATGAAGCCCGTATTTGAATTCAATTCTTCTCATATATCCATATCCGGAGGATATTTGCTCAGGTGAGAAACTCTGTGGAGTGTATTTTTTGGGATAAGTCAATAACAAAATATGTGTTTTAGCATTTATTGATATATCCTTGATGAATTCATCAGCTTCGACCAAATGAGTAGAAAGGTCTACGCTGTTCATATACGACCAGTTAATAAAGTTGTATCAGTCAGTGTTCCTGAAAATATAACTGCAGATGTTTGTGGAAATAGAAACAAAGCATCTAATTCTCTTCAAGTGAGACACTGTAAGTATTAATACGTCTTTTTCAGATTTTTAGTTTTGTCTTCTGAATATTATTCTTTTTTTGACGTCAATCTCTTAAACAAACTTCTTACAGATTCTGTACCTGCTGTGTCTTTGATACTTTCGTCCATTGCAACTGCTGCTTTTGCTGTGACATCTTTAGTGGCAGGGTTTCTAACAGTTTCAACTGCAAGCCTACTGTCTATTGGAGCATTTTCAAGACCAAATTCATTTTTGACATCTGACCCCATGAGGAATCTTTTTGTAAGTTCCCGTCTATTTTCAACACTTTTTACTTAATCAGAGAAATCTGTCATCCTGACTGAAGGACCTGTTCGTAATAGATTCTGCTTCTGCTCTTTTGCTTCACGAGGAAGTCATCTTGAGCCAGCTTCCTCTAACTAAAAGCTTTTCTATCCAAACAAAGAACTTCCAAAAAATTATCTAAATATGCCCAAAAGTCATCTTGAGCCAGCTTCCTCTAACTAAAAGCTTTTCAAAAGCCATGCCTAACAGGCCCTTATGAGCAGCAAATTCCATGATCATACTATATTTTATTCTTCTGATCTGCGCTAAATAGACAGAAAAAAAATCCATTTTCTAACTAGGAGGCATGTAATCTCTCCCTCCCTAAATTTTTCGGAAGTCCGAGGTAGTGCATTGTTAAGGTTCAAGTTTTATTTTTCGTAGTTACTTCTCTATGACATACAACTGAATGAGAAGACATAGCACGATATAATACAAGGAACATATCCATAATTAATCATATTCATATTCTTGATTGAGAACCTTATGTTTTCTCTTTTGCACAGAGAATTGCTTGCCACATACAGATTTTTGCACTGTCTAGATGGTTGGCAGTACCCTTACCAGTTGAATATTATGAACTTGCAAGAGGCTTACAATGGAGTATTCCCTACTTCAACCTCCCTTGGGAAACAGGAAATGTCCAGCCAGTAATGGTGGGATCGACTTCCCCTTGGAGCAAGCATCCATATAGATCTGAAGTTCATGAATCAATAGGTTTGGAGGGCGTCCAACCAGAAGTCGCAAATGATTCTGATGCAAAAGCTTATGGATTGCCTCTCACTCCCATGGAATACAGAACATATTTTGAGGTCAGATATCCAAACTTATCCTAGAACCTGCTACTTAGTTATATTAAAGAATGGGGTTTTATTCTTCATGGCAGAGCCTAAATTTCAAGCCTGAAGCTGAGTACATTTTGGATCCACAGTATTCAAATGGGTAAGTATTCACCAAATTTACCTTGTATGTGCATCTTACTTCTAGTTCCAAGCCTGGATTCTTGCAGTTTCTGAAAAAATAAACTGTCTTTTAAGGGATAAAAAATGAAAATCTGATGTAAATGAATTCAATACGGCTGATAAGGTATAATGCCTCGAGCTCTTGTTCGAAAGTTAATATGGGCCGTTTGGCTTGACTTTTAAAAAGCCAAAAGCTGTTTTTGGGTCTGTTTAGATAATTTTGTTGAAATGCTTTGTGAGATAGAAGAACTTTTAGAGAAAGTTCTACAAATGTGACTTCCTAAGAAAGCTCTTCCACAAGAAGAAGAAGTTATACTAAACAGGCCTAAAATCTTTTCGATATCCATTACTACAAACTTGTACAAAAGAAACAGTAACGGCAGGAAAATGAATACATTTTTAAAATTTATATTCCACAACTTTTATCAGATTTTTTTCTCAATTTATTGATTTGTTCTTCTAGGTGGAGGGATTTTAGTAGAAGCATGTTCTGGTTAGCAGTAATTGGTGGCAGCTTGATACTATTGCATGCTTTATTGCTTTTCATTCTTAAATCCCGAAAGAAGAATGAGAGAAGATGGAGTTACGGAGCATTGATATTTCCACGATTTGAGATCTTTCTTCTAATACTTGCATTGCCTTGCTTATGTGAAGCCTCAACAGCTTTAGTTAAAGGTAATCCAAAACTACGATTTCTACATTTCTCATTTTCATGCATTAGGTCTTGCATAAAAAAAATTTAACTGGTCGATTTAATAGTTTCTGCTGAGATCTGTTTGTTCTGATTCCAATATGCTGCATTATGTAGAGCCTAATTATAGTGTTCACCTTACCCCTCTACCATGAGTCGATCTAGGGGTATATCATTCATCTATTTATATTAGGTCACCTAGCTTCCTACCCTACAAAAGGAATCCATTTTTCAAAATGTGAGAGACAAAGTGCTGAGATAAGTGAGATCTTGGTCATAAACTTTAGTTAAAATCTGAAGCGGCCATACAGAGGGTGAACCACTATAAATCTGTGTATTCTATAATCGTTTTATAATCTCTCTTTTGCTTATCATTGCTCTCGGAGTTATAATAGATTATGATTACTTTTACTGATTTTATTTTTAAGGAGGATCGTCTTCTGGATTAATTGTCGGTGTTTTGCTGTTGGGTTTGGTATCTTTTTTGCTGCTGGTGTTGTTCTTATTCCTTTCTGTTGGAATCACATGTGGGAAGCTACTTCAATACAAAGAAGTCCACAAAGAAGGCCAAGAGTTTCACTGGTATGGTGAGCTCATTCGGGCGACCCTAGGTCCAGGTAAAAGAGGCCAATGGACATGGAAGAACCAGTCGAGTTCCAAGTATTTAACCACATTCGGTCCTCTATTTGAGGATCTGAGGGGTCCCCCGAAGTACATGCTTTCTCAGATCACTATAGGCAATCTAAAAAAACCAAGCAATAGAATCATTGCCTCGGACGATGAAACAGAAGACGCGGAAGCACCTTTCATTCAAAAGGTATTCGGAATTCTTAGAATATACTACACACTGCTCGAATGTGTGAAACGTGTTGCTCTGGGAGTTATGGCCGGTGCCTATTCAAAGAAGTGGTCGTATAGAACCCCGACTATTACCCTACTTTGCATAACCTCGTTTCAACTCTTCTTCATGGTTCTTAAGAAGCCTTTCATTAAGAAAAAGGTCCAATTGGTTGAGATAATTTCAGTTGCCAGTGAAGTTGCTATTTTCGCTTTCTGCATAGTTCTCTTGGAGAAAGATTTTTCAACTGAAGACGAAAGGAAAATCGGGGTCTCACTGGTTTCGATATTCATGTTCTCATTTCTAGTCGAAATGTGGAATGAATGGTATGCATTATACAGACAGACAAAGCAACTGGATCCTACAAACAGCTCTTTCTTGCATGGTTTGGGAATAGCTTCACTTGGCTTCCTCTCATTATTCTGTCCTCAAAATTTTATCAAGAACAGTAGATTGGAGGTAAATAACCCGCGTGAAACAGTAGAAACTACTTCTTCGACAGACAGAAATTTGACCTCAGGTAGTGGAAGCTCGGGCGATAAGCCATGGCTAAGGCATATAAGAGAACTAGCAAAGGCTAGCTTTAGCAAGGAAGGAAGCCGGGATAATCCGGGTGATCCTTCCACGAGCAAGAACAAATGGAGTGAATTTTGGAAAAAGAGTGGAAGCTCGTCTGCATCTACATCAGCAGATTTCAAGGCAAAACCAAAGGGATTGTACAGAGAGTTGGAAGCCATTTTTGCATCTAAGCAAGAAACCTGATACAATGATAGCGAAATCCTCAGCCATTTGTTTGCTCGACTATCATTTTAGAGTAATGAGATCAGTGGTCATTTGTGCAGCTAACAGAAGCACACTGCATTGTATATGTGATGCCATGTTTGTACAGAGGACAGCCTCTGATATAATCACATTTTGATTTTATATCTTAATATATGAAGCAAACTAGTATAGGCTACTTTGATTCTGCAATGTCATATTTGCTGAAATCCCTGTGGTTAGGGTCGGCTGCATAAATCCTATTGAACGAGAACGAGATAATATACACATCTTAATTCTTAGGTACACATGGCCATACTACGCATGATCATTTGATGCAAGAGTACTACATGCACATACATGTGATTTATAACAAGGGCATCAACACTCGATTTGATCCTTGGCGTAGGTGTGTTATGAACGCCAACTGAAAATGGCCAGGTTGAGTACCTATCCCTTACGGGTATCATACACGTGTCTTCAACAGGAAAAGACCTAACCATATGTATCATTAGAATAAGTCTCTCTTTGTGAAAATAAGAAATAAACACAAATTCACATGGCTGAAGGCCTTAATTGAACGGTAAGTCTCTCTTTGTGAAAATAAGAAATAAACACAAATTCACATAGCTGAAGGCCATAATTGAACTTCCCAGAGTGATTTACATACGTTAAGCATCTACAAAATCAGACTGATTTACACATATCACGCAAGTTTCTACGAAATCTGAGAAAGTCTCTCTTTGTCTGATATAGCGAGTCTTTTTTACTGGATCATCTGCTTCATGCACCACAAAATGCAAAAGGAGATTGAGAACAATAAATTTTAAACATCAGAAAGACATGAAACTTCAATGTCATCCGCCACTGTTATCAAGTTGTGCACCATGAATGATGAATTTGCACACTCCGACTATTAAAAGTTTTTTGCTCTTGACATTTACGCAGAGATTGGAGTACCTGTCAATGCTGCTTCTTTGACCTTCTTAAAGAGACAACAGTAGATATTTACCTTCAGTTAATGTTTGGCTACGTTTTTCCACATAAAAAACGTACAAGTTACTTTTAAGTAGTTTTTAGGTTTCCAAAACCACAAAAGAAGCTCTTAATAAGATCATTCTCTTACATTTGAGATATCTTTCCACAAATTCAAGGTCCTGAGAGCTTTGCCCGATAGATGTGTTACACGAGCCAGATCCACTCCTTCTCCCAGATTGTTTACATGTCCACTAACCAAGAGGGCTGCCGCTGCATTTAGCACCTGTGGAGTGTATTTAGGAAGAGCAGTGATAGAATCGGGAATGGACTAAAAGGAAAGTTTCATATCGAAATCCAGTTCTATTATTTGTAAATATCGAGGTAACCAGTGCAGTTTCTAAAAAGAAAACGTTTTGATGCCTCCAGTTCATCAACCGTACCTTACAGACAATCAAATAGACCAGATTACGGTAGACCAAAACTAACATGGCCTGTTGTAACTTGTAATTGCTAAGGAACTAGTTGGTTTGAGGTTTTCCAACGAATCCAGCATTGAACCAAAGAGAGTGAAGAAAATGTAGCCAACTCCACATTTATGGGGAACAAGGCTATGTTTGATATTGTAGAAAGGAAAAGAAAAAATATTACCAAGGCATCAGCAATCGACCCTTTTTCTCCTGATAGTACACGCTTTAGTACATCAGCGTTGTACTCGGGACCTCCACCTTGCAAATCATCCAGAGTGCATCGCGGCATCCCAAAGTCCACTAACAGAACACCATATTACGTCAGCGTAAAATTCTGCTATAACTTCTAATGCCTAAAAAAAATGATAAGAACATTGCAATAGATAATTCATGATTTCCTAATACCCAAACAAACAATTGATAATTATTTGTATGACAATGAAATTGAAGACTCGAGCACATAAAAATTAATAGAACGAAATCACAATTTCGTCAGGTTAGTAGTAAGATACTTACAAGGATCAACCGAGAAACTTTCTATCTTGTCCGGGGTGACATCAAGGAATAGTCCAGGCCCTGTTTACGTTCATCAAGGGAATTTGAGTACCAAAGATAGTATTGGATAGATCAGATTCATTATGAAAATGAAATGCAGTCATTTACATTGTTGCATGCTTGTAATTTGCTACAACAGAATGGGTATCTTACCCAGGGGACTCATCTCATCCAGTCCCTCAGAGTGAACTACCAATGACCTTTTCATGCCAAACCTTTGGAGTGCTTTAGCCATTTTATGAACCTAACACCATGGACAGAAAAATTTACTTGCACAAACACAAGGAAATAGACTATAGCACCAATTAAACATATCAGCGCAACCCATTGTTTAACAGAAAGAAAGAAAAGAATCTGGATATCAATACGTGACAAATGCAAGCAAAAACTTGCATGAATTTGTTAAAGAATGTACTTTTTGAAAGAGATACAGTGAATAAATTAGAAGGTCAAATTAATAGGATAGGCAAAAAGATGCAGTCCTAAAGCTTAAAAATGCTCAAAGACGTCCTGAAAGTAATAAGAAAATAGGTTTTATCAACATATTCAAGTCGCATAATAAAATTCTATAATTTATACAACTAAGAGAAAATGTACTCACTAGATCTTCTTTGTACACCCCAACTACAGCAAAAGGAACTTGCGCTGGATTCAACATGGGGCCCAAGATGTTGAATACAGTCTTTACTTTTAGCTTTTTCCTGACTGGTCTAACAATCTGCATTGCTGGATGATAAATTGGAGACATCATGAAGCCAATCCCTGCTTCATGCACGCACCTTTTTACCCCCTAAAAACAAAAGCAAGAGGCTAGATTGAATAGATGGATTGAAAAAAAAAACAAAAAACTTCACAGCTTGGGAAATTACTACGGCAGACTTAGCTGCAGGTTAGTTTAGCTTCCTTGCATCTTACAATGTAAGTGATATAGTTCACTAACACAATCATATAACTTTGACCATACTCGTAGAAACATGCTATTATGGTCCTTCAACCTCCATTGAAAACAAAATACAAAATGAAAGAAAACTAAAGATGATTATTGATGTACTCCTTACGAGGATGCCATGTTTTTGACAGGAAAATAATATGAATCTGTTTAAAAGTTAACCAACCTGTTTATTCAATTTCCATTATCTACTAACACCAAGACAAACTGTGTTCCCAATAGTACTTCTTTCCAGACATTTCAAATTTTGCCATGGCATATATGAGAAGAACAAGTTAAATCGGACTGAGATTAGATTATTTAAATTTCCCACAGTATCCCGATGATTCGACCAGATAGTTTTGGGATCAGAAAGCATAAGCAGTGTCAACACATAACCGTGAAATTTATGGTACTGTAACTGCACAAGCAAACCTCGGGTTCCAAGTTAATAGCAACCCCCAATGCTTCAAGTACATCAGCACTACCACAGGCAGATGAACTCGATCTATTACCTTGCTGTAATGAAACAACTTGACTTTAATTTCATTTTCACCACATTGTCTTAAATAGTTAATGATATGAAGGAAAATCTAGAGTAACCACTTTCCTGGAAGAAAAATGTTTACCTTAGCAACTTTTGCACCACAAGCTGCAGCAAGAATTGAAGCTCCAGTAGAAATGTTCACCGTGTTCGCACCATCACCACCAGTCCCAACAATGTCAACGGCATCACTTAGTCCTTCCACTTTCCTACAGTACTTAATCATTGCTCTTGCAAATCCAACTACCTATTTAACAGTTAATTATAGAAATTATTTCATTGTGTTGCACCATGGGATATTTCCACATATTTGAACCATAATACACATTCTCATACCAGCATCAGTACAGTACCAATCAGTTACACTCGAGCCCCTGTGATAAAAGACAATGTACGGTATCTATTCATAATATTGCTGTCAATGCTCTGGATGACATTATATCCATAATAAGGTGATGGCCAGCAACTAAAAGATGGGAATCAGTCCAACCAAATTCACCACAGGTCCACAACAAATATATATGCCACATCCTGGTGCATTATTACCTAATAGTTTCAAATTGATCATCGTAAACTTTCCTATCAGACTGATAAATCATGTTTTATATGGACACGTTTAATTTTTAAAATCAAATTACATTTCACAGTAGGACTTTTCAATAAATTTGTAACTACCTCTAAGAATTAATGTAGAATAATAAATATAAATTATAATTGTGTTCCCTCTCAAACAACTAAATTTTTTAGATTGAGGTAGTTTAATATGATATCAGAACATGCAAAGGTTTTGTGTTCAAGTATCACAGTGCTCTTTATGAAAATTGTGGACACACTCTTCAGAGCCATTGATGAAAATTGAACGTGGAGTGTCAAAGGCTAAATTTAAATTAATATCACGTCACTCTCTAACAGCTTGAACATTTTGAAAAGAATGTCTAGCTGAACTTAATTTAAGAAACGCGACCATCCAAATCAAAGTTTATACGCAAGACTAGGACATTGCTCTTTGAATGCTATGTTTCTTACTCAGAAGTATCTAAAAAGATTACAATTTGCAGAATAATTGATATTCCAAGGCATAACAAATACCAGATTCAGAGACATTTGCTTATGTATGCACATAGAGAGAAGCACTTACTTCTTCATAAGTTTCTCCTTTAGCTCTCAAAAGCACCAGAAATGCACTAATCAATGCCTCATCAGCACCATCCAACAAGAAATCGAGAGACGCCTCGGCTTCAGCTTCCGATAAATCTACACCATGTATCAAACCCTCGACCAACTACACCACATACTTAAAAATAACTAACTAAAAAAATAAAAAACTGAACAGACAGAGAAAGAAAATAACAATTATCCGTTTTGTAATCACCCACAAGACAAACAATTGAAAAAATTGAAAACACTAGAAAGCTAAGATTATCTTTTACCTGAGTAAAAGAAGATACGGCAGGTGCATGGTTACAATTTGTCAAAGCAAATGGCACAAAAGTTGGGCACTTAAATGAATTTCCCAGCTTGTGTTGTGATATGGGGTGGCGAGCGATTGATAAACACGGATGCAGAGGAGCCAAAACATAAAGATGGTGATGAAAAACAGCCATATTGCACTGTGCCCAGAAACGAAAAATACTGGATAATTCAACAGCTAATGGACTTTCTGCTAATCCAGTTTAAACGTGGGGAATTGTCTGCATTGATTACTGAAGTTGGCCACCATTTGGGCTAATTGTAAATGCTGTTTAAATTGGAATGCAGAAGAGGTAGGTAGCATTAATTAGGGTTTCAGAATTTTTGCAGCCCAATTGTGGATTGTCCTGTCAACGTGATGCTGATGAAGATTGAATTCTTGAAATGCCAACATCAAGAAACGATTGCAAAACACAGTTGCAAAATGATTATGACATATTTGCCATGTAGAAAATAATTCCCTAATCGACAATCAAATTTACATTCAAGTTTAGCCCTAATTCCATTTTACCTTGTACAGTGAAAAATGGTGCAATCGGGTTGAAATTGTATGTTAACTTTAATGAAGGGTTTGGTCAAAAAAATAACTTTTTAAGTACCACATTGAAATTATTTTTATAAATACTCCATTATTTTTTTTAAGTACCATGATTCAAGTTTAGCCCTAATTCTATTTTACCTTGTACAGTGAAAAATGGTGCAATTTTCTCAATATTTTTCAATTACACTATTTTCAATTCAAAAAATCCTACAAGAGTACGGGAACTCACGAGGTTTTCAATTCAAGAATTCCATTTCAGNTATGATTACTTTGGTTGTAAATTTTATATTTAGGGGTATTTTTGGTAGTTTATTACCTTTGAATAGTCAAAGGGTATTTTGCAAAGGCTATTTTCAAATTTGGGGTATTTTCAATAATTTCTCTTTTAAGTACCACATTGAAATTATTTTTATAAATACTCCATTATTTTTTTTAAGTACCATGATTCAAGTTTAGCCCTAATTCTATTTTACCTTGTACAGTGAAAAATGGTGCAATTTTCTCAATATTTTTCAATTACGCTATTTTCAATTCAAAAAATCCTACAAGAGTACGGGAACTCACGAGGTTTTCAATTCAAGAATTCCATTTCAGTACCAAATCAAAATCTCCCATTTGCTAAGATCGATTTCATGATTTATTTTTGAAAAAACACAATCCGACCACACGGATATTCAAGAATAATTCCATTTTGTTATTTCAAAAAACATGAAAATTTTAGACAAATCAATACTTTGAAAGAATTATATTGTTAGTATCAAAGGTTACATGTTACTACTTCTGTAGAAGCATAATTTATATATAAATACTTCATTATTCTAGAAAAATATTGGATTGTTATTTCAAGGAAAGACTTTATCATATTTTTATTTTAGAAAAATTATTATTTATATACTCTTTAAAATGTATAATTGTATACAAATTAGTATTCTAATATCTCTCGGAAATATATGACAGTGTTCTCGAAGAAACACAATATATGTATTTAAACATTCTACAAGAATTTTAAATATTTAATTACGTCAAGTGATTATTTAATTCTTTGTCATTTTTTTTTTTGTATGAAAAAACACAACTTTATATATCAATATTTATAAAATTAATATATTATTCCTCTGATGAAGCAAAAAATTCTAAATATTAAATATTCTTGAAGAATATCATATAATTGATCTCATGATGAGACATATCAAAATACAAATTTGTACAGTATTATTATATATCCAAAACTTGAAAATTGGGAGACTGCTTGCTGAAATTTTAAATTATGAACATAATTTTTAAATTATACTATCAAGACATTGTGTCTTGTCAATACTAGTATATCTACATTCTAAACTCTTGATAAATGTTGGTTGATCGACGATAGATGATTTAACACGACTAATGGTTAAGTTACTCCAACTACTATTAAGAAGAACGTGTTTTTTTAAGTATATCTAGGGAATACTATTTTATATGCTGCAACACTTATAAGCATCATGTCAACATCAAAATTCTCCACATTGTAGTTGGTTTACGATCAGAGCCTAATGTTTCTTATCTAATAGTTTTCTGATAATTCAATATATTTATAATCGTTACATTGCATTCAATGAATTGGACACTAAACAATGCTGAGAGTATATGTTTCATTTGAATACTTATAAAATATCATTCGTTCACCAAAGTTTTTGTCATATAAACTTTCGTTAATACTGACATGCTATATTTTTATGGGCTATGCTAACATACATATGGGTTCCCCTCCATGTGAGGGTGTGGATACCATTATATACAATGAATTATGTACGTGTAGCATGATTCTTTTTTCATTCATTGCCTTTCCCGATCAACACAATTGAACAACACTCCGACTCTTTAATCACACCAAGCCACGTTTGAATACTATTGACATTTTTATTCTGAAAACAGCACACAAAAAGCAGTAAAGTTAGCGAAGAAGGCTCCCAATCTAACAGCACAGACAAAAACAAAAAACAAAATTTCTGCCGGAAATATTCTTGTCCATATGGATTTGACTTTTAACGAAACCTTATCCATATTCTTAAAATTTGATGGCCGGTTTAATTTGTTACAATGATTAGACGGTCCAATATTCAATCCCTTTTTCTTCCACTTGGAAAAAGCTCCATTTAATTATCATATAAACAGCTCTTTTCTCCCCTAATCACCAAAATTAGAGATTAAACGAATGAAAAGCAAAGCATCTCGTAATATACAGTTAATGATGCTTTACTTGTCTTATATTCAAACACTAATGGATACCATATATAATTAGCAAAGAACCAGTGCTTTATATGTGGAGCTGAGTCAGCAAAACCTTTTAGTCCACAAGTGACGCCAATGCTCATCCGGGTACACGTCCAATTTAATCACAAATTGCTAATTGTAAATTTAATTGGACAATTTTCTCAACATGAGATTGAAAATGTAGTTGGAGTTGGTTAATGAGTATGAATACACTATCCTTTTGTCTGGTAGACAATATTTGAAGTGATTTTTTTTTTGACAATTTCCCTCTTCTATTAAAAGAGGGAATCCAACGTTTACTGTTCATTCAGGACGTAGTTTCGTCTTCCCATTCTATCTCTCTTTCATATTGATTGAAACCGGTTTTGTCCTTTGTATTTACTGCTAAAAAAAAATTTGCCGCCTCCGAGAAAAAAATACCGCAACGGCTATCCGTGTACTGTAGACGTATTTCATGTTCCCATTTTATCCTTTGTTTACTATTCATCGTGGACAAATTACAATTGGTCAAAAATGTAGGCGGTGGACGTATTTTTCTTCTCCTTTGCATTAAAGGCGGCATTGAAAGG
>CAIGRH010190890.1:0-13240 GCA_903798295.1 Fraxinus nigra
AAAAAAAAACCTTATTTTTGAATTTTAAAACTATAAATCTGATTTTTGTATTGGTATAAAGTATACACCTTATTTATGAATTTTTTCCATTGATTAAATTAGTGATTAATACTCCAACTCCCAAACCAAGTCTATGTCTAGATAGCACAGCCCAACCCAATTTTTAAATTCAATTTTTTGTTTTAATTTTTTTGGTTTAATTATTAATTTCATTGTTAGTCCAAAATCTAGACCTTTTTAAGTTTTTATAATTCCCTTTTCAATTTCATACTTTCATTCAGTAAGCACAGATTCACTGACCCCAAATCATTTGATAAATTGAGAACCTACATCTACATGTCATTTATTGTACAGTATTGTTGTAAATGTTAAAAAAAATCGAACCATGTCCAGCTCTAGCACCCGATGTGCTAAATCTGTGTTGGAACTTAAAAAAAATGTTGAGAGCGCAAATGCAATTGACACCATATCTGGGTTTTTTTTCCCCTCCAGTTGAGAGCTCTTCTAGTTGATAGGGTGGGAACTCGTGTACTGGAAGGTCTTTGGCAGGTCCTTCGTTGTATGATAGAAATTGGCTTACCAAATTTGACTTATTCTCTTTTACGTTTTCATTACTGATAGACATAAATATAAATAATCCATCTTGAGAAAATATAATTAAATTATGCTTCATTTTCACTTATATATAGTAAAAAATAAGTACGTTTGTCTCAAAAAATTTCTATTCCGTAAAGGTAGATAAACAAATCCACGGCTTTTAAGCAAGAAATGAACATCCTTGTATATTGTGTAATAAAATCTCCAACTGTTGATTTTGTATGTAACTAGGTCTACCAATAAAAGAAAATATGAATATTATGACAATGATGTTTCAATAAGAAAAGGAAGACAAACATGGCTAGGTGAAATACTAATGTTAATTACATGGATTAAGGATAAATATGAGAATGAAGACTAGAGAAGTCCGATAAACATAAAATAATTCGATCATAAGAGTGATTTGATCTTGATGAAAGTTATTAGAAGATGGAGACGTTGTCACGTTGATGAATAATTAGTAATCGAAATAGAATTCATTATGAATATTTTGTTAAACAAATTTGCGAGTATGTAAGAATGTTATTAAAATTGAATATGTGCTTTTAAGATTTTAATGCTAACGTGAGAGAAGCAAACCACATGTATGATCTAAATTGTATGGTATGAATCCTAATAAAAAGCAAACCACATGCAAGATCGAAAAGCAAATCACGTGTACAAGGACGAATTCATGATCGGATTACAAGTCGGGTTAATATGTAAAAAAATAAAACTACACAAGAAATTTTTTTTTTTTAAGTAAAAAAAAATCTACTAAAAAAAATTCGGTGGGCTGAGGATCGGACCGGGCTCCCCCAGATCTGACCCTGCACGTGTATTATCTAAAAGAGAAGATTGTTTATTTCGTAAATTTAACATAAATCCTAATTATATTTTCGTTATTAATAAAACACGACATAAAAAAATTCAGAAAACACATGATTATTTTTACGTTATTAATTTAAGATAAAATTAATTATGGCTTGAAAAAGGTATGATATAGAATCAATTTCTACCTTGAAATTTTAAGGGAGAGCTACATTCACTATCCTAACGATTTAACCATTAGGCTTAAATCCAAGTTTCAGATCGACTTGCCAATGATGGTAGGGACGCCGGTGGACTAGCCCGCTCCCGTCCTAGATCAATTATCGATACCATCATTTACCGGGCAAGTGTGGAATAAGTGTTCCGAATTAACATCTCTATACTTCACGAATGAACAATTTTTATATTTTTTTAAATGAACATATCTCAATACCTTTTAACCGTTGTAGTACATTTTTAAATGGTTTCTTGTATAAATTAAATAGACTCAGGCTTTAACAACTTTGAAAAACATAACATGTTCAGTATTGTTTGATACGTGTATAAAAAATGTTCACGTGCATAGAGCATGTTTGGTCTAACCTTAAAAAGTAAAGTTTACTTTTAAGTATTTTTTACCTAAATTTACTTACTTCCTATTACTTTTAACTGCAAAAGTTTTTAATTTGAAAGTAATTCTCAAGTTACTGTCAATTATGAAAAAATTGTTTTCAAATTTATTTAGTACCGGTGAACTTTTTAAAGTCAAGCTGGAGCAACGCTCTACTCGGTGTAGCTAAAAATTATATTTTTTAGTACATTTTGATAAAAATTGATGAAATAAATTATTGAAAAGTTGTAAATTCCGTGAAATATATGATTAAAATTAATTATTGACTTTAACTTTAATTTTAATTTACAATTTGAGTTATGGGATATAATTACACTCTACATACCGTAATTGAGAAAAAAAATATGATTTACGTTGCTTTTATTTCATAAGTATAAATGAATTCCCATTAATCGAAAAAAAAAAAACAAATAAGTAATATTTTGCTAACAAAAAATAGTAACTTAGTAATAAATAAGCATAAGAATTAGTTATATAAAATCCACTTTTGAAGTAGGCCCGACTACCAAAAAATAGAAATCGAATTGAAGTAGAACTTTAAACACGTATTTTAGGTGTTTGGTGGTCGAGAGATATAGTGTCCGAATACCTCTCTAATAGATTTGTGGGGGGCTCATAACATAGTATTTTTCTAATTATTTGAACAATAGTATCAAATTACAAATGCATATGTATTTAAAAGCAATCAACTATAATTTATGGCTATCTATAGTTGCCAAAAGTCAAATAATAAATTTACACTACTTGTAGATTATTACACTCGCGCACTACTTATTTTCTTTAAAAAAAATTATTTTCGAGTTACTATCTATCATTACTTACGAAACATTTTAATTTTATTTCATCCTGTTGTTAAAGGCATTCATAAATGCGAAGTTATGACACGATTTAGGTAAATCAAGGTATCAGTATCAAAGATCTCGAGAAGTACATATGTGTCGGACAAATCTCGATATTGTTGAGTTGTGAACTTATTCCACTTCTTTTTTGCACTTGAGAAAGATTTGGAGGTTTCATAAATTATTTTTCGACAATGATAAATTAAATTTTATTCTTAATAATTTTATAACCCGTTAGTCACCTTTTCTCTGATGCAGCATATCACTGGTAGAAGGGAAAGCTGTAAAATATATTTCATTCACGTAAAAATAATATTTTTTTCTTTTTTATTTGGACTTAAATATAAAAATCATTTCCAAGAACTATGTAATATTATTATTTTGTTGGCATTTTAAAGAAATAAATGTTTCAAAAGTGCACCTAGACTTCACCTAGTTCGATATTGTATTTGGGTCACGCTTTACAATTTTTTTTTTTTACATCTGAACATTTAGATCCGTAAAAGTTTGAAATTTGATCTTACCATCTAATCACGCTCTGAACACTAAAAGAAATTAGGGTGTGTTTGATTGCATTTATTTTTCATGAAAAATGTCAGTTTTCACTTAGATTCCTACTTTAAAGCGTTTGATTGCTATTTTTTTTATGGAAAATATTTTACAATTTTTAAAAATATGCATAATTTTCCTTTTTTTTAAAAGGAAAATATTTTTTTTTTGGGGAAACTAGGTTTTCGTTTTCCTCAAAATGAGGAAAATATTTTCTTTTCTATGATATATTTTTCATATTAATCAAACAAACTCTCAGTGTAAAATATATGCCGTCTTTCTTTGTTTAAATAACAATTTATTCTCTCCGATATCATATTATTATAACCAAAATTTTGTAGAATAAATCTATTTGTACATAATTTTTTACTACTTTGTTGACAAAATGGTCAAGTGACGGCCCCTATTGGGGGGCGCTTGTCGGGGGCCACCACTTGACCATTTTATCAACAAAATTGTAAAGATTTTTATATAAGCAGCACTGCTCAATTTTGTATTCCAATTCCGTCACTCAAAGTTGTAATGAATTTCTGTTACTTCTTATGTTCACCGTTCACGTGAACGGGCCAAGCCAAACTAACAGATTTGCTTATTTGTTTCTTTGCCTTAAACTTATGTGTAGGTTCATGAATAGTCCCTAACCTTTTATACTTTAATGAATTTTCGGTTGTGTTTGGTCCTTCCTTGAGCTTCATTTTTTAAACTCATTTTTAATCACACATTCTCCCAATAAAATAATTTTACATGTAAACTCATTTTTTTTACTTTTTAACTACACATTTTAAAAAAAAATCATTATTACAAAATTTATTTTTCTGAAAAATAAGACTGAAGCAAACCGTTGGTATTCACATCGATCATGCCAAACTAGAAAGATATGATTATTCGTTCCCTTTTTTGATACGTGTGAATAGGGTTGATGAGCTCCATCAACTTTTGTCTTCACATAAGCAAATCGGTTAGTTTGACCGGTTAGGCATATTTTTATTTCTTTCTCAAATAGTAAATTATTTTCAACGCTATTTTCCACATGTTACACGTTCCAATTCCATTTGAAGATTTACGATTTAGATGACATACAATCGTTAATTTTCAATATTTTTTCCGGCTATCAATAAACTTTAAATTTTTTGACTATATTCAATCATTATTTTATCCAAATGATAGACAGAAAACAACATTAAGTATGGAGATGCAACACCAGTTTGGGCTGATGGATTTAGGTCTAAGAACTAACAAAGATTTTATTACAAAGTGGAATGATTAGATTGGAATAAAAAATGTTCAAGGGCTATTTACAAACTAACGTAAAAGTTGAGGGACCATTCATGTTTGTTGCCCTAACGTAAAGATCTCTCGTGGGGTTGGGTCGCGTGGGTAGGTGAGTGGGTGTAGACTGTGGATTCAGACTTAGATATTCAGCTTAAGCAATTATAAAAATCCAAAGAGACGATACCAGTTTGATTCTCTATCGCTCACAGATTCAATTAGCCCACAAAAATGGCCTTCTAGTTAATTCCATCACCCTCGTTTCAGAGACTCCATAGCCACTCTACAGTTTGTTGTTCTTCCTGAATGCTACAATAGTACAGAAGATATATACAGTTACATATATTTATTTAAATAAAGATACAATTTTTGAGCATTAGTGTTGTGGGGATTGGAAATGGCGTCGTTAATTGTTAGTTCGTGGTTAATGGCGGCATGCATGTCAATTACTTGTGAAAAGGACTCTTCCATTTCTATGCTCAGCCACCGCTCTAATACGGCGACGTCGAGTCGCCGCCGGAAAAGGGCTTTTAAGACATGTGCTTTTTCGGAATTTTCCGGTATTCGGAATCTTGTGAACTCTTGCCTGGCATTCGAGCCTTGTGATCGGTTCTGTAAATCATCTTCTAATAGAGTTTTCTCCTCTGAATTTTTACTTGGAGACGGATCCAGGAATGTTCCTTTGCATCGCAGGCGGAGGAAACTCGCTCATGCTGCCCGTTCTGGTAATTTTGCCCTCTGTTTCGTCATTTAGTGGTAACTGTTTGTGTGATTGAGCTGTTGGGGTTGTTCTATTTGCAGTAATAATAGATTGAATAACGATCAGTTTAATTAAAAATATTTTGTATCTTGATTTATCATGATTCGATTTTTAGGGCACTCGATTTACTGAATTCAAGGCTCGTGTCTCTTGTTGTTTGAATGCGTAAGATTGAGCAATGTATTGTTCATTTTTTATGCATGAAACATATTTTATCGGTGCTGTTGGACTGGAGGGTAAGTTTGGAAAAACAACACTGACAAACTTCATACAGATGGTGCCCCCGTTATCTCTGTAACATGAGTATGTTAATGAGCGACTAGCAATAAATTTGCAATTACCTTTTAATCTATGTTTTTGGGTGGGTAAGGTTATGTTTGTCGATCTTTAATGGTAGTTGCCAATTTTCTTGTTTATCACAAAAACCTATGTTAATTGCAAATAGAGTCTTGGAATAACTTTTGAAACTACCTTACTGTCACATGTAGAAGACTCGTGTAGTCCCCTCTATGTGCTTAAGCTTTTAGTTGGAGTGGTTCAACATGACATAATTAGCTAATGATACCCGAAATTTACAGTAATTGGTGAAGGGCACATTGTAACTTGCCTTTGGAAGTTTGAACCCTAAGGTTGACAAAGAGTTATTAAAATGTTAAATTGGGCTTTGACTTGCTTTAGGAATTCTGAACATGCTGTAGAATGATTTCTCGTTACGGGGTTATTTACAATGCCCTTGGCTTCCATCTAAATTATAGGTGAAGCAATGGCCATAGTGGTGCAACCTGCCATGGAAGCTGCAGCGAAAAAGAAACCTCCAACCAAGCAGAGGCGAGTGGTTGTTACAGGTATGGGTGTGGAGACGCCAATTGGTCATGATCCAGATGTGTTTTACAATAACCTGCTTGAAGGTGTTAGTGGCATTAGTGAGATAGAGGCGTTTGATTGTTCCCAGTATCCAACAGTATGTCATCATGATTTCCCCTTCTATTATTTTGAAGCAACTGGTTTCAATTTTGACTACAGGGGCTTTGAATTGCAGAAAATTGCTGGGGAGATCAAGACATTCTTGACAGATGGTTGGGTAGCACCCAAACTTTCTAAAAGAATGGACAGATTCATGCTTTACATGCTGACAGCCGGCAAGAAGGCTTTGGCTGATAGTGGGATTACAGATGAAGTGATGAATGAATTAGACAAAACTAGATGTGGAGTCTTGATTGGCTCAGCCATGGGTGGGATGAAGGTAATTTCAGAATGTTTTTGAAATTATGATGTGCTTTAGAAAACAAACAAACTAACTAAAAAAATTGAAAAAAGGGAAAAAATTGATGTATAAATCTATGGAAATGATGTCAATCTCACTAGAGGTTCCACTAGCTGATGCGAGTTTAGAGTTTCACTTTTTGTAGTCTTAAATTGAAGTGCGACGTTTTCTGCAATTTTGTTGCATTTATGTTTTGGAACATTAACATGGGGCATAGAAGCTACATAAGCACTTTTTATTTCAGAATTAGACATTGATACATACATTTGCTTTGAAATGGAAGTATTTTGTTTTTATTACCACATGATCTATTGGATTATTGGATTGCTTTTACGGGTTCAAGCATCCCCTTACGAGAGTTTAAGGACCTGCTAATTGGAAAAGAAAGGATATTTCTAACTGTTAACAAATATTTTTGTGCTTGTAACTTCAACTTTTTCAATAGACTTGTTTGTTTTCTTTCCCATTTCTACTTTCCCCCCTCTCAGTCGCTTTGTGATTTGAACAGGTCTTCAATGATGCAATAGAAGCATTACGGATTTCATACAAGAAGATGAATCCATTTTGTGTACCTTT
Source organism: Fraxinus nigra (assembly GCA_903798295.1). NCBI lineage: Eukaryota > Viridiplantae > Streptophyta > Magnoliopsida > Lamiales > Oleaceae > Fraxinus > Fraxinus nigra. The sequence continues at coordinate 7,275 of CAIGRH010190890.1, forward strand.
TGCGACAACAAATATGGGTTCGGCTATGCTCGCCATGGATCTGGTTAAATAAATTATATGTCCTAAGCTTAGCAACTTGTTATCTTCATAACCTATCGACTTCTCGTAAGATCTAATTAATTTTATGCTCCAGGGATGGATGGGCCCAAACTATTCCATATCTACTGCCTGTGCAACAAGCAACTTCTGTATACTGAATGCCGCTAACCACATTATCAGAGGTGAAGCTGTAAGTGCTTTCCCGTTTCTTTTAAGCTCTAGTGTGGAGCTTTCCATTGTATGTTGGTTCTGTTTCATGTTCTTTAAAGAATTAACTTACAATTGCCCAAATGTAAAACCTTCTAGTTTACTGCCATTTTTAGTGATAATTGTTGGGAATTTGTAGGACATGATGCTTTGTGGTGGCTCAGATGCAGCAATAATTCCAATTGGTATCTTTTTAATTCGCAGTTTACATATTTTTTAAAACTCACAATTTTCGGTTTCCTAATCATTACTCTTGTTTTCAGGATTGGGAGGTTTTGTGGCATGCAGAGCACTTTCACAGAGAAATAGTGATCCTACTAAAGCTTCACGTCCCTGGGACGCTGTAATGTTCTTCATCTTTCCACATGATAATTACTAGGTTCAAGGAAACATTACAGAGATGATGGACAGTTTATCAGAAAATCTGCTGAGAATCAGAATGCTAATTCTAAAATGATATGTATTCCACTTCAGAAAATAGACATGTCTTGTGATTTCTAGATCTTTAATCAACTGAATGGATCTTCAACATCCAATTCCCTTGTTTCTATGTTCTACGATAAATTTTCAGTGAGTGAAAATTTGGATTCATGTGTCAGGATAATTGAAATATACTATAATTTTTCTTATGTAGCTTAAAATTAAGAATCTAACACTTAAAAGACCTCCATAATTTTTATGGTTGATAATGATGTAAGTAATTTCTTGATTCAGAGTAACAGTATCCCTATACTTATCTTTGACAGAACCGTGATGGGTTTGTTATGGGAGAAGGAGCTGGAGTATTGCTTTTGGAAGAACTTGAACACGCAAAGGTAGTCTAAAAGCACTATCGGTATAGCATTCTTTTCTTCTGTATTAAAATTATTTCTTTTTGGCTACTAGGTTTGTTTCTTCCTTCTGTATTGAGATAAATTTACTGGTGACTAATTTATTCTTTAAATATTTTTCCAATCATATTTTGGATGATTAGGAAAGGGGTGCAAACATATTTGCTGAATTTCTTGGTGGAAGCTTCACTTGTGATGCTTATCACATGACAGAGCCTCATCCAGAAGGTAATATACCTTATGGGTTTCAAGTCTCTAGTTATTGATATTCTAATTTCTACAAATATATCTGAGGGCCAATGTCTGGTTAAAGTTTGCGATATTGACATTTTAGATAAAATATGAAAGCCTAGTAATTGTAGATACTCTACCGACCTAATCTCTTGACTAAATTAATGATCCCTTTAATCTGGTAGATTTTCAAAGTTATGTGTCCATCATATTGATAATAACACCAAACCAAGTATATTAATGGACCAAACCTCTAGAGGACATTTGACATAAAATTACTTGGAACAAGGTAAATAGAATGGATTTAGTTTAAGTTTACCTAGGAAAGAACCTTGGAAGGAGAGACTCCATGTTGTGAAGCCATAGTAAGAATGAGATAAGGCTTTGTTGACGTCAGCTGTATAAATTGTTTATAGTTCTCGAAATAAGCAACATTACAACTTCTACTAATAACGTTTGAGGTGGATATATTAACCTGTTGTGATGTTTCTCAGAGTATTAATAATATCTGTTTTATGCTCTTTAACTATCAAAAAAAAAAAATTAGTAGATTATATCAACAGTAACTTTCCTGTAAATTTAAGTGAATGTTTTTATGGATCGCCGCAACAGCCCTCTTAGTGTGATGCGTTGCTAAATTTTTACGTTTAATTTGTGCCTATCAACTAAGAAAGGTATTCTTATTTTACATTTGATAGTTTTGTCTTTTGTTATTGAGTGGGGCCCCTATCATACTGGTTTTAATGGTTAATAATGCAATATCTTCTTTTGATGAATGCAATACATTCCTTGAGTGTAGGATGATCAACTCCGTGAAAATAGTGCAACAAAGAACCTTGAATCAGTGTCTTTCTCACTTGACTCAAATGCAACTTTAACTCATTCATGCCTAAAAGCAGGAACTGGCGTCATTCTATGCATCGAGAAAGCTCTGGCTCAATCAGGAGTATCCAGGGAAGATGTGAACTACATAAATGCTCATGCAACATCTACTCCAGCCGGTGATCTCAAGGAGTATCAAGCTCTCGTTCGTTGTTTTGGACAGAATTCAGAGGTTTCTTAGTAAATTCAAGTTTTCTTTTCTTTTATTTTTAGAAGTTGCTTGGTATCAGTAATTGCTCATTCTGCTTGTTTGCAGTTACGAGTGAACTCCACAAAATCTATGATCGGTCACCTGCTGGGAGCAGCAGGTGCTGTGGAGGCTGTTGCTACTGTGCAGGTTCCTTTCATCTTATTTAGTTTGCAGAAGTCACTTAGAAATCATATCACATCTTTAACTTGGTCAGTCTAATACTTCCTTCATGTCACTAGCTAATATAACAGATGTGTGCATTGCATCATGACGCTGATGGAATACTACAAGTTGAATGAAAACTATAGTGCACTTTATTCATTTGATGTCGGCTCGCGCCTGTAGAGGCTAGCAGCCTTTTTACATTACAGATACACATAAGAGAACCAGCCAGTCTTTTTTCCTTTGACACGTGTTTTCATCTGTACTCATTATGGTTACTTTAGGTTTGGTTCATTTGTCTTATTTGTGATTGGAAGATGAAAAGTCCCAGTATTGGAAAGAGGAATGAAACTTTTTAGCAAACAACCCAGTAGCCTATACAAGCTCAGTGGCTCAGACCGAGGGGAAAGTGGAGTAGAAGTGGCAACGAAGAACCATATCACTTTGTTTAGCGTGGGAAAGAGAGATGAAAGTTGTGGGGGTACCCTACCCCTCTTAACTCTCTTTTTCTTTCCTTCCAAATTAGATCAATTGGTGAGGTAAAGCGTTGAACGATGAAAAGAATATTTAGTATAAAGAAATACTTTGTCCTCCCATCAATCTCTCACCTTTCTACCCTTCCCTACCTTGTGACAAACTAGGTGTAGAAAAGCATATGTCAGTATGGGGGGATTATTTCAAACCCTTCCCTGTACCTTTATTGAACCAACGTAGTGTGGATGTAATATCGTATAGAACTCATCCAGTAATGTCATGGCTGTTCCCATTTTAGTCAATAATCAGTCTGCTTAATGGAGAGCTTGGTAGTGAACTCCAATCTGTTAAAGCTTATCTTGTTGTCTCAGATACTCCAGATCCTAAGAATACTATGTTCAAGTGTATAATCATTAACATCAAACAAGGTTAGACAATGATGCAGGTTTTGGGGATGGAATATGTCATGGAATAGAGGCCTCAATGACCTTCTAGGTGTGGCTTAATTTTGCTGGGTTCCGCTTTTTAATCCTTGTTTATTCTTGGCACCTTCATTTGGAGTGACGGAGTCCTTTAATGCATAATAAGACTGAAGGCCTGGCTTGACAATTTATTTTGGGTGTGTACATCTTTTACGATCTCTCATCATCTCCATTTTTCTTTTCCTCACTTATAGAAACCCTTTGCCATCCATTACTGGAGTCATACAAGGGTTGGTTGTAACTCAAAATATGGGTCCTTCATTAATTGTCTAAGCTCATTCTCTTCGTTCACTATTGGTTTTATTTCTCGTGTCTTTATTTTATTATATTTCAAGATAATATAGATTTCTCAGTTGTTTCACTGCAAACAAGGTCTATCTGTTCATGCTATTTGTCTGTATTCCTTATCCACAAAATTTATCACCGACTTGGAACTGTGTTCTTGATTGTAAACATGGACTTTGTCTCCTTGCAGGCAATACGAACAGGCTGGGTTCATCCAAATATCAATCTCGAAAATCCAGACAATGGCGTGGTATGTTCTTTTGTGCCGTTACTTCTGTTGTTTCATCTGCGAAGGTGTATTGTTACAGCATACTGTAATGCTTTGTCGTCAAAAAGAGAAGTGTTTGCCGATTCTTGTATATTTAATTGCAGAAGAGCATTCTTTTTAGATCATGAAACATTAGGATAACCACTTACATAACTAGTCAGATAGTCAAATTACTCCATTTTCACTGCCATTTTCACTTTCAATTGGAGCGACCAGCAATTGCAACCTTACTAGTTAGTACGATTTGGTTTTGCGCCTTTATTGGTCTCGTAGTTTAGCTAGTGTATGTATGGTTAGTATACTTGAACTGTCTACATAGCATAAATGATTATCAAACATCAATTCAGGATATAAATATGCTGGTTGGACCAAAGAAAGAAAAACTGGATATCAAGGTGGCATTATCCAACTCATTTGGATTTGGTGGTCACAACTCATCAATCTTATTCGCTCCGTACAAGTAGATCAATTTTGTGCTCGAGTTGGCAAAGAATTTCTGCAGAAGGTATTTAGTGGTATTCATATTGATTTCAAATGTAATATCTCGCTATCATGTAAATTTTGATGTTGATCTTGTAATATTGTGGGGAGAACAGTAAAAACTGAACCTTTATGTATTAATTTGGTTGTTTCGGCTAATATAAGTACACTTTTTACTTTACTGTTGGTTTCCCATTTCTTCTCCGACCCCTGTTTGAGTCATGCTTTGTGGAAATAATAGTTGCCTCCATCACATAATCAACTAAGTTTCTTTCCGCTGCAGTTACTTTCACTATGTCAAATATTGTGCTCAAATGGGATGATTGCTCGAGCCTAATGGGAAGGTGCCTTGAAATGAAGTGGGACGAAAACTTGGTATTTTCGCCTAGTTATATAATATGGTCTCTTGAAACAACTAACCCTTTTGTTTCCAGTTAGCTGTTTCTAATGTACAATGTACTATTACAGTGATGATTTCTGATCCGTGATACTGAATTTTGACATGTGTTTTACATTTACATGAATTGCATTTCGATACCAACTCTTTTATTAAATTGCTTATTCAACGAGTACTTTCAAGGTTATACATTGAGAAGGACTCAAATCCTGACCTATACATGAAACATCAACAAACTAAGCATTGTTAATCGAATATATGATTATTTTTTTGTTACTTTTCAATTCATTTCTAAGAAGTTGTTTCTCTAATCTAAGCCTTAAAAGTCGATTTTTGTAGCTGGAAAATTCCGACCAAAGTTCTAACTTCTAATCTTTATCCTTTTTGCATTTTTTTTCTTCGACTCTCACAAAATTGTCCCCAACCACATTCGTTTTTAAAGATTGCTGGTAGGTTAGAGTTAAAGACGGTAATTTGTCGTGGATGGCTGAGAAAGGTAAGAGACGATGTCCAGGATTAGCACAAGGTTGGAGATGGAGGATTGGGTAAAACCATTTGTACAGGGGCCTTTGCCAAGGTCTGGTGCCAGGGAGCCAGGTGTAAAAACTGTATTGGGTGTTGGAAAAAAATAGATAAAAACGGGCCAATGGAATGGTGACGTGACAAATTGGCAAAAGAAAATGTACGGGTCCTGTACATGAAGCACTATATTTGACCTGTTCTGAGTCCCATTATTTTGCCAAAAAGACATTTTAGAATATTGATTTGATTGAGAATGTCAAGTAAAAATATAAAGAAAAATTTTGGGTTTATGCGTAATATTTTTCATTAAAGAATGTGTTATTGAAATGAAGAGAAAAAATTGTATTTTGAAATTAATGGGTATCAAACATGTTCATTGCAACGACAAATGATAATTTGTGTTATTCGGAAAAATAAGTTGGTGGACATTTACTAGGACAATCTAGCTTTTTCCATTATAAGTAATTACTGAAAATTAATCACACGTGAGGAAGTGCTTCTTTTTTTTTTTTTTTTT